>CAJVPJ010000275.1:0-31195 GCA_910592205.1 Paraglomus occultum | reverse complement strand
CGATGCCTGATTCTGCGCCAGAGGAATACAAGAAACTTGCCGAGCGGTGTTGTGATGCTGATCCTGATAAGCGTCCAGATGCAGGGACACTTTGGCATGATATTTACAATATGTTTGAAGATGACAATTTTGTATTTGGCAATGAGTGGAATACCGTTTATCATAATGATGTAAAGCCGTTATCACGTCTCGAGAAAAAGAGTAAATATTCCAGCACACTCTTGCCTACTGGAGCTTTGCCTAAACCGAGAAATAGTCATGATTTGGAATCAGCTGCAGGTACGGTTACATGTTGATACAAATAAAGTCATCTTACAATATTAACATCGTTTTATTGTCTAATAATTTAGTGACACAAACGCTCTTATAATTCGCGGTCTACGTGGTATTTACTCAAAAAGTTTACTCCTCTTCCAATTAATATATTAATTAAATGTGTCAACATGAGTTGCACGTTTACTGTTAGATGTCTTTTCCAGGGTAGACTATTTGAGTATATACTATATATATAGCAGTCATTATCTAAAATTTATGATACTGAATAAAAATGCGTAACTACGTTCTG
Source organism: Paraglomus occultum (assembly GCA_910592205.1). Taxonomy (NCBI): domain Eukaryota; kingdom Fungi; phylum Glomeromycota; class Glomeromycetes; order Paraglomerales; family Paraglomeraceae; genus Paraglomus; species Paraglomus occultum. The sequence continues at coordinate 30,630 of CAJVPJ010000275.1, read as the reverse complement.
GTCAGTTTAAGCTTCATTGTCAATTTCAGTTGGTTTCGCGTTTCCTAACATTGCTTTTATACCTCTCCCAAAACGATCCATGCAGTCGCAAAATTATCTTGCCGAACTCTTCATCGTGATTGCTTTTATTTGACATTGGATAATAGTATTTAAAGCGCAACAGCTGCTTTGCGACTATAATAATAATGCAAGAATCCTGTAGATAAAATTTATCACAAGCCTTCTTGAAATCTCTTAAAATGTCTGGCACTCAAACGAAAAAAAAAGAGTGAGCGTATGACTGTATTGTTGGCTAAGAGCTCTAGGCGTAAATATTATTCCAAACGAATGCGTACAGTGCTCAGCTAACATAGAACAATAAGTTACTCTTGTAACACTAAAATCAAATCAGATGTTCGACCCACCTCAATTTTTGAATTAGGTCTAATTAGTAGCGTAGATCTCTGCTACCCAAGGCATATTTGCGTAACACAGCTTCCGGTCCGTAGGTAGCAAATGACTGATGCTTCCAAAAGCGATCGTATTGGAAGAAATCGCACGGTGGGGAAGCAAACGGCGAACCAACACTTCCTGACTTTGATGAAAACAGAACAGTACCATAATTCAAATCTTCGAGTACGTTCTCATTTTATTTGGCTCCATAGCATCTACATCAAAGGCATTCATTCTCTCGAAAGGCACAAGCCACCGATACTCAGTCAATGGATACGACTTTCACAGACCATGCGATAACTAGTCTAGCACCGACCGTTGTCTCTGGCGAATTAAGTAATCCTGCAATAGCATCATCTTCATCGAATCCTTCCGCCAATCCAACTCTCCCATCGACTCCTCCGCCGTTTTCTCTACTTTATGATGCCGACGACCCTTTCCTTTTAGTGTCTCTACGGCAAGCACGGCCTCCCCGACGTCCAAAGTATCTTCCCGTCCTTTTTATTCTTGCCTTTATGGACTTTGCTTTTTTATTGGCGAGTGTGATATTGCTGTTAAATAAACAAAAACATGATGGTCCGAACAAGACGTGGCGAGTCGGCGTGTGGGATTTGGTCGCGCTTGGAGTGGTGAGAGTAATTGTTCTAGTCACTGTGTCATCATCGATATGGGTGAGAGACTATGGATGGATTGTTGGAGGCGCTTGTGGGGTGAGTATGGTTGAGTACACGCAAAAGAAAAGAAAAACAGAAAGAAAGAGGGGATGGAATTGGACTGATATGGATAATAGCACATTGCAAGTGTATTGATATTAAACCTATCATTACATTATTTAATAGATATCCACTATGTATGTAATATTCAAATCCAACCTCACATTACAATTTAAAATACCAACTAACAAACACCACCTCATGATCTTCGTCACAACATTCATATTCTCTCTACTAAATTGGATTGTCTATGCCCTTGTCACAGCAGACAAAGGACGCCGTGCACGATTGCTCAAGGGTAAAACTATATTCTTTGAGGAAGAAGGAAACGCAAATGAGATTGTTCATGGTGCAACAGACGATAATAATGAACAGAGTGGATTGCTTACAGATGGCGATGAAAACGTTTATAATGACGGTACTAATGACGAAGTAACTCGCGGATATGGAACAATAAATACAGATGAGACAGAAAACGATGTGTATAACGATAATGGCGGCGGGGTGGCAACTGCACCTCAAACAGAGTACATCGCTGTCAGAGGTGCTTCCGCGTTTACTCGCCCTACAACGTCATTTTCTACAGCATCTGTGCCGATTCCCATTGCCAGCTCTGTGAGTTCGGACGGAAGCGCACGGTCTTTTCGAAAGTATAAGAAGAAAGGACGACCAGTTGTGTCGGGCGAGGTCCCATTACATAGACGTAAAAGTCGAGATATTACCGAGGAGCGCGAGGAAGGGATTAGTAACACACGTGATGATGAAGATAACCTTCTTCAATGTTTTGACGACACTGATGCCGGTTTAATATTCACTTCTGTCGGACGTGGTGGAAGTGTCAAGGATCGTGACGCGGTTTACTTCCAACCTCCACGTGAGGATGTCCTACCGCTTGCAGTCGAAGAGGCAGAATATATTTCGTCTGACGATTGCGATGACAGTACCGCTCCGGGAACGCCATACCATGTAGAATATGCAGTTGGAGTGACTGGTCATGGAGGAAACGCGCTTATTGACTCTTACTCACCAAGAGGATATCATGTTGGGGACATCAAAACAAGCAACTTTGATGGGCTATAAAACAATAACTTTCTAATAAATCGCTGATAAGCTCTATATGTATTAGGAACAGAGAATATTGAACTTTCAATGTGTGTATTAATATTATGATTTCGACTACAACTTGACTCTACGAGCATGAGGGAAGGGCGGCTATCTAAGCAAAGTGAATCCAGAGTTTAACCGCAACAGTTGGTTCACTGATGGGTAAACTTTATGAGGAATCCAAACATGCTCGGTTGGGCGTCTGCGCTTTGATCAGACCATGGAGGCGACATTATCATATTGGCAATCATTCCATTATTCCTGTACGAAACAGAGCATCATTCTTGTTGGAAAATATAGTTATTTATTCGTATCAATTTACCTTTCATGTGCACAAGTGTTGCTGATGAAAATGCCCCAATAATACCCCTTACGTCACCTAATGATCCCGACACCATCTCCATACGTATAAGTTGATGGCAAGCAGTCAGCATCATTCGTCTTTTTCGCTCCATTCATCAACTACCTTTTTACTGCTTCTTGGCAACACATCGGTACTGTTTTTAACGCTTGCTCTCAGAATAAAAGCCTTTGCGCAGATAATTCGAATTCTCCCAAACGCTCACGTCGTCCTGCCCCTCCCCCCTGTCCGACTTTTGTCTTCCACACAAGCACTAAATACTACATAGCTCAAATTGTTATCAACGAAATAAGAACATTATTTGGTATGGGTTTTCTACAGAGTAATTTCGCAATGTTCTTCACCAGCCGAAATGCTCACCTTTTGAGCGAGCTCATTGGCTGTTATGTGAAATACGTTGGCGTGACTTTTGACCAGACATTAATCTTGGTCTTCCGCTTCTGGGTCGAACGGTTGTCTGCTGGCTTTTACGAAACGCATTAATGGCCCGGGTGACCTGCGATTGCGAATGCCCAAGAGCCTCAGCAATCTCGCGGGTTGATCTCCCACAGTTCCACTGTCCAATAATTCGACCTCGTTCGAAATCAGAGAGTTCCCTGTTTAATGGCATGATATATTAATTATAATATTAATATTAATAGATTTCAGAAGTTTAATAAAAAAAAAAGCAGTTTAAAAAAATTAAAAATATCAGATTATCGTTAAACAAGATTCTGTGTAACGTTTTGTCATAGGTACTTTTTCCCCGGTGAGAGACAGTGTACTAGTGTCAATGATACTGTGGGAAGTGCTCCTCTGTAGGTTTGGAATGGACAAGGCTGAAGACGAAGGTCAATCCCTATGATCTTTATTATAGAATATACGTGATTATGTCTTTAATAATTACATAACCCTTCTTTACAAAAAGAGATCAACCAGAACAGGCCGTTATCGAACGAGGGCGATGACAATTCAAACCCCCCAACCGACGGAAATGACAATGTAAATGACAAACAAAGCAAGTCAGTAAATCAATCAGCAAAAACAGCCGATACTGTTGCTACTAATCCTACTAATTTTACCGATGAATTATCAAACAAGGATGACGCATTGACACACCAATCGTCAACTTCACCGTTCACAACATTATCCCTTACGGAACGAAGGCGCAAGGTGCAACCCCCGTCAATGCAGACATCAAAATTGCCTCATAATACATTGGGCAAAAACTCCCAGAGATCTGAAACCCGTCAAGAATCAGATTCGCTCCCGTACATGGTGCGAGAACGTGCCAACTCCACTCCCAATCTCGAATTAGCGTTTCCTTCATCCCCACCATCAACGCGCGGTCAATTTACGCCAAAACTATCTTCGCCTCTTGCATCCAGACACCCAATTAGTGCTTCGCCCGAATTATCCGAAGATTCTGATATGGATGAACGAGGGAACGAGAACAGAGGCTTGCTAACACACAACAAGCCATCTATCACGAATCAGGATCATGGTTTACCGAAAAGCCTATCAACGGAAATCGCTGAACCGCTTCTCTCACCCATCGCAGAGGAATCCAACCCCATGCTTGATATTCCTAAACCTCCATCTTTAGCTCAGATCTTTACTCCTCATTCACCTCCTCCCCCTCCTCTTCCTACTTCAACTGTGTCCTGTACGACACGTTCTCTCGATCCGGTCACTATCTTGCAAGATTATCCTCTTCGGGATGACAAGCCTAGTCTTTTATCAGGACCGTTTCACGTAGCTATGAGCAAACTGTGGAATAACGAGTTTGACGAAGCAGAGGCGATTTTATCAATGGGGAAAGATGATATTCCCAGATGGTCTGCGACGTTTCTTGAGGCACAATTGATGAAACATGTGTTAAGTGGGCAAATTTCAGATAGTGATAATCCATCATTAACTAACGCATTGATCCTGGCTGAAAAGGTTGCTAGCAGAGTCAATGAAGGAAAGGATGATTTCGTAAGTTTAACGTTAAATGAGAAAGTCGTTTATGCATTCTCGATAACGTTTTTGTATCTCGCTTGTGTCAAATCACTAACGCTTGTTTAATCTTTTTTTCCGTCTTGCATCGGCTTTCCTTACAATTGTAAAGGAATTGTCTTTTTCTTCTTTCAAATCTATAACAAGAAAATATTGTCTCCCATCATCTTCGGAAGACCTACCACCGTCAAGCCGTACTAATTATCGTTGGGACTGCGATCTTGCCCTAGCCGATATCCTTCTTTTCCGTGCTGTTTTCCAGGTGATCGGCGGCAGCGAAATCAAGGGCGCATTCAATCTTCGCAAATCGTGGAAACTGTATTCCAAAGTTAGAGATGAGATTGAAAAAGTAAAATCTGAACAAGGAAAAACCGATGGAAGTTCAACGAGTGGAAATAGTAGATGGAGTATTGGAGCACCGTTTGGCGGAAGAAGAGGAAGTTTCAGCAGTTTGGTAGGATTTGGGCTTAAGAGTCAGGTTCAAAACAATCAGCAGGATGCTAGTGTTGAGGGAGGAACAAGTGGAGAGGTAGATAAGGATGTTGAGGACTGTCTGGAATTTGGCATTGGCTTGTTTTATTTTGTTGTTTCTATAGTAAGTAATTACAACTTCCTGTTTATGCATTTTTTGTCCTTGTTTGTGCTCGAAGTGGTGAGTAAAGTGGGCGAATTCTATATTGATTATGTATGATTTATGACGACATGCAGGTTCCTGGCTCGTTTTTGAGCGTGTTAAAAGCAATAGGATTTAATGCAGACAGAGAGCAAGGTATAAAGATGTTAGAGAATTGTTGGAAGCGTTGCGGGATTCGAGGTAAATATTATAAATGTGTGCAATGAATTTTTTAATGTTGCTGTAAATGACTGGTCTTCTTTTTTTTTTCATACCGATAAAGCACCATTTGCCGCCCTGTTTCTCCTTGTAAACTATTTATTCCTTCCACGTGGCCTTGTTAACCCTAAGCCTACATTAACACGAGCCGGTGAAATTGTTGAAAAGGCCTTGCAGAAATATCCGTAAGCAATTCCATAAACTAATGTTGTTGGCAGGGGGTTTGCACGTCTTGGTGTTCATGGTGTCGTTTCACTCTTACTTACCATTCCAACACCTTTCCCTTTCTTCATACTCCCACGAAAACGCCATCACAGTAACGGCGCAACCTACTTGTTCCTATCATGTTACCAAAATCGTAGAGATACTCGCTTCCGCGAAGCCATCGATGCCATCTCTCGCGGAATTAAATCATGCGAGAAATCCAACGTTAATCCCACAAACTTTTTCTTCGAGCTCGGAATGACTCACATTATCCTTCTCGACTTGAACAATGCAAAGAATATCCTCGAGACTTTATTTTATGGTAATACCACTCTTTATACCGGCAAGTATGGATCGATCCGTTTGCACGGCTCGGTGCGAGGGTCGAAACGACTTGATGGAACGATGAGAGATAAGACGGAGCAACAATTCCAGGACTTTGAGTTGAGGCCATTCTGTGGGTTGTGTTTGGCAGCTTGTTATAGCATTGCTAGACCAGGAGAAGTTGGTGAAAGGGTCGCATTGGATATGTTGAGCCAGATACACGAGATGACCAGTCCACCAGAAAACAATAGTAGTAGTGTAGCTGGAAGCATTGGGTTGTTGGGTGCTAGTGCAAGTGCATTTGGATTTGCTGGCGGGCTTGGGAACGAAAAAGAAAAGAAGGTATGTATATATATAGTATTCTGTAGACATTGTCGATTCGATTAGGAATTGTTAACGAATCATTAATGTCATCTTTTTTCATATAGGCTAGTCGGTATAACAAATTCGCGACACGGCATGCGACGAGAGGAATCAACACAAATTACGTGACACCATTTTTACTGTTCATCATCTTGTATCTTCGTAGAGATTTAATTTATTTGCCAAAAGACATATTAGAGAGATGGTCCGCTTTGCTAGAGACAACTTGGGCAGTAAGTATAGGAAACGGATGAAGTATACTTATGTAACTATGCGCAGTGAGAGGGGGGGGAATGCTTTGCCTCTGTTTTCTCTACGTTAAACTCACATTCGCCTCCTTTTTTATAGAACGCTAAAAAACCGGTAGATACGGATACGAACGCAGTTTATCTGTTTTTCCGTGGCGTATTCGAAAAATCATTAAACCCGGATTCTTCAGTCGCCCTTTCCACGTTCAGAGAATGTTTATCTATGGAAATTGGGGTTGTCTCAGAAACATGGGTTATTCCGCATTGTAGATACGAGGTAAAACGAGTTATCCTTGTGCATATTATCTATTATTATAATCAATATATAAATACAATAATCTCTTTTTTTTTATCAATATAGCTTGCTGAACTCCTTTATAAATCACGAGGGAGTAAGGAGGAAGCGATGGAACATTTTAAATGGATAATAAAAGGTCCTCGACCGATATCACGTGGTCCAGCACTAATACGACGGGATAGTAGTCTCAGCCTACAATCTCTCACTTCTCGTTCGTCGGATGCGTCGGCATCTCCAGCGTCTAATACAAATTACAATCCCGAAAAGTTCAAGAAATACGAATTCGCGCGTACACTCAAACACCGATGTACAGTTGCACTGGATCAGATTCGGAACGGAATCGTCAGTCCACCCGGAATCAATCCGGCAGGCGACCAAACAATATCTGTGGAAATGCCGTCGAATGGATCTAGCGCTGCTGTTTCCGGTCAGCTATCAAATACTCTTGTAAATGCTTACAAGTCTAAACCCGAGAGCGAGAGTGAAGACTTGGACGAAGGAATTGTAATTGGAAAGACACTTTCAATGAAACGTAGACATAAGCCATCGAAATCGTTCTCTTTTGTTAATAGACGAGAGAGCGCAGATGGAAATTCGAGCGATGCTAGTTCAGAAAGTAAAGGGAAAAAGAAGCTGGCTGGATTTAGATTTCGATGATTGAATTTTGATAGTTTATACCTTAAATCGATGATTTTCTTTATCACGTGGACAATGTTTTTCACTGGTTACGGATTATTATTATTAAAGTTGAAATATTACACTGGTTTTCTGTGGCTGAAACTTGACGGCTTTTGGCCAACGTGTCAATGAAAGATGGGGATTAAAGCGTACCTTTTGTATCAGTTGTTCTGGTATAGTGTTTGTAAGTTTAATCTCTTCCATCTCCACCCGTTATGGAACGGTTGTAGAGTGAATGGCTTTCTAGCTATATAACTGCAGAATTGCATTCAAGACGTCTATCTGTACTGCTGTGCAGCTCACGTACAAAGCTACGTGCCAACAAAATCTACATTTCTTTGATCGCTGATACTTTGCTACCGTAAGTGTTGTAAAATAAGAGCGTAATTGGCAAATGTAAGATAACAATTTTAATAAATATTATGATTGGGAAAATTATTTCCGCATTTCGTATCATGAGAATAATATTTCTGCGCGCTACCAATCGTCATCACGCGCAGTGTCTTGGTTTAAGATTAATCGCATGGTCTGATATCGTGAATAGGCTGAGAATATAATTAAATTAATTGTGAATGTAAAAATGAAAAAACGAGTCCTAATTTGGTAATGCGACAAATAGTATGTCATTAGTAATACATATTATGTCGATTGTTATTTTTTTCTTGAAACGTGCAAATAATGACAAGGGTAAAATTAAGCCGTCCTTCGGCAGAGAAATTTCCAAACGTCTCATTAAGATAATAAAAAAAATGTCAATGATAAATGACCATAGAGTTTCTACTTTCGAACAATAGTAATTACCTTTCTTTTTTCTTTCTTCCGTTCAAAGATAGATTTAAAAGTAAAAGACAGTCTTTATTTGAATAGTGTAATTGGGAGTTGTCTATGAGCCCGGGATATACCGTTGCGTTGGTTATTATCGAGTCTCATTGATAATAGACAACCCCGATTGGCCCGTTAACCATTCTTTTGAGCGGCCGTTCTGATAAACTCATCCCTGAACCGTGTAAACAATTTTGAATAAGATTGTTCCCTAAAAATTTATGCCCCAATGGTTGTTCCGTAAACCTCGTGATTGTTAGGTTTTACAAGCTATGTGAGAACCGGTTTTTCATTAAGGTTTTTCAGCCCTTTACGTGAGAGTGATAAAGTAGCATATGATAATGATAACAGCTTTACTTTTTGTAATACACTTGTCATACGGCGCAGAAGATGAAAGATAAAGGACATGTTTACTATAATGGACATGGTTAGGCCTTGTCCCATTGGTAGTTGCATAGGCTTATTGACAACAGTGAAAGGAGCTTTGCTTTTTGTGCAAGAGCTTAACATGACAACAGGAACACTGGTTTTCTTCATTCAAATAATACTTTTATACAATAAATTTGTTCCATTTACAAAAAACAAAAGAATATCTATTAATGGGAAGGTAATGGTAGTAACAATACGTTATTATAATATGGATTAGAGTATAGTACAACGCCTCGTTTTATAGCTTCCTTTAGCTCTTGCTTTGAGACTGACTTTTGCAGCATGTTGAAAAACGTCTTTTACACCTGTCGGGAATCGGTAAGATGGTATAAATTTAGACAAACAAAAGACGTAGCCAATAGCCATATAAAGATAAAAGTATTGTGACATTTACCTCTATCAAGCAATGCTGAACATTCCAGATATCTAGCCGCTTGAATGTTCCTCGCTACTTCAAGACCCTGTGAAACCAACCAATTAGTCAATCAAATAATTCAAATATACACAAAGTTTACTATTAATATAATTTATGTGTTACATTACCTCCTCGTAAGTGATCGGCTTCTGCCCTGCTTCTTGTAAATTCTTTATCGTACGTGGATCCTCTCTCAGATCGCATTTCAATGCCACTAGACATATCTTTACACCAGGGCAATTCTCTATGATTTCTTCCATCCATTTATGTTCAATGTTTTCCAGAGAATCTCTGTAATCCACTGAGAAGCAGAGCAATATTACATGAGTATCTGCGTATGATAGTGCTCTTAATCTATCAAACCCTTCCTGGCCTAGATGGATAGAAAAGGAATAAACGGGTGAGTGATGCAATTAAAATGACGGTAATTGCGAATGTATTATTCATTGTGGGCAATGTTCAAAATGCTTGGCGGTGCATTTGCGGTAAGAATAGGTTTTCTCTAACAGCATCAGCATCACATCAGCATCAGCACTTTGCCAAGCTTACCAGCAGTATCCCATAGTAATAATTCAATATGTTGATCGTCCAAATACATGTCGCACACATAGTTTTCAAATATCGTTGGTTCATATACCTATTGACATTACATTGTGAGTACAGCTGTTTCCTCACGCACGCACATTCTCTGCTCAATTCTTACCTGCGGAAAGTATCCTCGTGTAAATACGTTGAGTAGTGATGTTTTACCACACGCACCATCACCCAAAATTACAATCTTGCGTCTTATGACTTTATTGCGTCCGGGACATCCACAGGGTGCCATGATTATGAGAATAGTATGATAGGGTAAGTTGTAAAAAGAAAATAGAGTATGGTATATAATGTAATGTTAAATGATATGTTCGTTGTTGTTATATGATTGTTGGTATAAAGTATCTTGTAAGTCTCTCGATACTGTTGTCGAGGGTTGCTAGGTATTTTTAGGAAGAGAGTTTTGTTTCGTGTGAACATAGCACTAAGACTATGTGCTTATATACAATTTGTTTGAATTTATCTAACTCGATTGAGTATCGGGCTTGCGGTTGTGTTTAAATTGCAATAAAATACAGCAATAATTATACAGTACTTTAAATAAGCCCGATTATGCATGAGGTATTATTACCACCCTTTTTTTTTTTTTTCGTTAGCCGACTTCCATTTACGTTTTATTTATGTTTCAATTATTACTTAATATTCTTCAAGAATTATGGCGCAGTATCCAATTTACATAATATTTATACTAGTACCAAACACTACGCTAATACTATAATTATCCTGTCTATATAAGGGTATCATAACCACTGTGGCAACTACCGTTGCTATTGTCAGCATGATTGTACCCTTTACTATTACGTCCCCAGATTGTGACGAATAATAGACATTGTTCGGGTTAAATATGGAAGAACAATCGGATACGTTATCTACTCGGGAACGAAAAACAGTGACACAGTGAACCAGGACAGGCAATTGAGATGGGAATAAAATCAATCACCAGGTTCGCTGACATTCTCATACTGATAACCATTTATTGCCATTTCTCACTGTTCGTACATGGATACATCCTCCCAACAACTAAAAGGTTTGGGCGTACACAACTATAAACTCCTGTTTGGTTTTACAAACATTGGGACGATATGGTTGTCCTTGTACAAGAAATTCAGGTTGGCATTCCAGACATTCAATATGGTCCAATGAGATGCCAGTAAAATTCAACAGCCAATGAATCGATTTGGCTCGATCGATCAAGTCAAACAAGTGAAACACAACAAGCGTAATTGTCTATTAAATTAAACGTCACCAGGCATCCTTATGGTCACTGGTACTAGGGTCAGTATTATTAGGTCAATTAGCAGTTAATAATCATAAATTTAATATACCGAACACGATCTGTGTGCATGCCCAACACAGGTATTGAATCCAAACAAAGCTACCCTCTGCAACACACGAGCATGAAGGTTTTTTACAAAAAGAATTCAGTATACTGTATAACCGGGTATTACTAATGCGTTAAAATAACTGATATTGACTGTGTCGATCATTGAATCGTGTTCAATTTACTTGTTTAAGCCATAACGATAATTCCTCGTTTTCTATTTTTGGTATATTACAGATGCCGGAAAATATCGGGGAAATAATTCATGTGGGTCGTCACTCCACTAGATTTATAGAGTGGGACGACTTTGATGACATCGTGGCGCAATCAGCTCACTCAGGCATGCAGATCAGCAAATTTAAAGTTCAGAAGACCTTCCAATCTTCTGATTTTCCCGGATGTCCGTGACAAGGTTTGTATTAAAGATCATTTAATGACAATATACTACAGTACTAATACCTATAATGTCATCGTCTTTATTTATTTCGATGCATGAAAAAGGGAGCAGATGAACTGTGACGATAGAAGATTCATTCTCACCGTCAGTCTGTTAACCGGTTGTACTCCCTATCATAAGAGCAACTGGGCGAATGTTATAAGCTGCGTGCGTTAATAGGTTACTGAGGAGAACCGTAAATTCTCGCCTAACATCATGACTCGTTTCACAGCTCCAACGCTTGGTTGCAATCCTTTACTCACCATAGACATCGTGTGATTAAGATTTACTTCTACGTGAAAAAGAATGACGTTTTCTCACTGAAAATTAAACAGAACGAACGCTGTTACCGTATGATGGTATGGATTTAACAAAATTGTTATGAATTGTTCTAGTATTCGAATAGAATAATCTCTTGCATTGGTAAACTACTTATTTTTATAGATAACGTCGAAAAAATATTGAAAGGCAAGCATTTAGCTTTGGTAATCAACTTTATTTCTATTGTGCAAAAAACATAGAAATTCCCTAAATTAGAGTTATTTTAAATTCCTTCAACTTTAGCTTAATGGTTCTCAGAGAAAGAAGATTCTCGCCTCGTGCTGCGTCGTAGAGTGAGACTCTAATTTTCGATGTCGTCCACGCCTCTCTCCAATAGGCTCTACTGAGCGGTTGGGTCATTACGTAATACGGACGAGAAGCAGGAGACGCAATCGGTGCCAGGTCGTTATTTTTGATATCATCGACTAAATCAACAAGCTTTCGAAAGTAAAACAGGTCACGGAAATTGCTGTCTCAGTGTTGGTTTCCGCGAAGACCATACGCGGCGAAAAGACCTCGGCGAGTTGATTTTCGTATTTTTTGATAATATCCTCAGATGCATCGGGAGAAATTTTTTTGAGACACGTGAGTCTGGGGAAGATAGATAATATTTGATATGTTAGATACTGTTCGTAGAAAGATGGCTAATGGATTTTTTATAACTGCTTTCCCCTTCGTGTACCATTCTTGTGCTATATTAGAAACACCAGAAAGTTGAGCGTGATGAACATTCAATCATAAATTCCTTGCAATAGAATAGTGTTAAAACAAACATGTAAATTCTGGTTATAAAATATCGTCTCAGTTACTATTGAAGTACAAAACGTATTCTCCAACCGTGCGTCCTTCAGGTTATACTAGCCCTTAACCTCGAAGCCATCTTTCGTATCAGAACTATTTTTTAATTCTTTTGCCGTAAGTTTAGTAGTTAGTTTCCAATCCGGTAGGCTATTAGTAAATACCGTTAATGGAAATCGACGTAATTTCGAGGTTAAATAATTAGTATCGTGAACAATAGAAAATGAAATAAAAAATAAAGGATTCGTAAAAATTTAAGAACAATGAATGATCGTTTATTATATTAATATTAGTTTTTATTTTTAAATCATAATAAAATTTCACAAAATTAATTTTAACATTAATAAAAAGACTTCCTTGAAAAATAGAATATAAAATTGCAATTATTTATTTAATACAGTCTTGAGAAAAAATACAAAACAAAAACCAATCAGTCATCAATTTTATAAATTTAATATTAATGACAAATTTGTTTTTAATTTTACCGTAATAAAAATTTCACAAAATATAAATATAACACTAATGACAAACATTCTTGAGAAATAGTAATAGTGCTTTCAAATATATATAAATTGCAACTATTTATTTAGTACGATTTTGAAAAATCTGTCAAAATAATTTTGGGGACAAACTTTTGCCCAGTGAGTGTATATCACTCGTTTTTCTCGATCTTTTTTGAAAACTGTTCACAATACTCTGTAATTCACAATAACCCCATTCTGAGATCATAGATCATTTGTATAAGTAGCATAATATGACAAAGAATAAAATCAATTGGGCATGAACAAACTCTTCTACTTCCTCAACCGATTCTTTACCCAAAGGTATTTGTTTTAATGACTGTGAGATGGTATTTTACCCCTTCTTCCTTTATCAATCCATGAATCTCAATATACTTACCTGCAATATTAACACCAAATCCTATATATAATATAACCTTGGTAAAAAGTTTCTTTTGAACATCTTCTCACAAGCTCTTTAGACCCATCCAACCAGAGTTGCACTAATTTATTACGGTTGTGGTGAATCTTATCTTCAATAGCATCCCACTTTCCACTTTCGAAGAACACAATTTCTTCCCATTTTTGATGAAGGTGAGCACGGAACATGAGATTGGGTTTATCCTCTCTAGATTCACTTTTTTGCTGAGCTTTGCGATTTTTGCTGGCTGTAGTTTGACGTTCAAATGATGCATAGCCATATCTACCAAACGGGTGATAATCTCCACTAGTGTATTTTCTGAACCCCTGGAAACTCTTCGAAGCACATTCATTCAGCTTGATTTCTTGCAAAAGAACGTGGTAATGTTGTAAATAAATCTTCCTGTATGGTTTTTACATTGGATGAATATTGTTCCACTGGCTATGCGTTCTTTAATGTGATCATCTTCAACCCATTGATCATGCGTCACTATTTATATTACTATGTCCCTCGAAGGCAATACAAATTTCCGCAATTTTTGAACGTCGTTCCTCTTCGATATAAATTTATTGCATCTATTCTTCACTGCAACATCTTTGCTCAAATTCCTTATATTATATTAGCCTGTATCTTTCCTTGTTCCCTAAGGTTATACGAATTTGGTGTTTCAGATTGTCCCATGATGTTGTTGTCAGGAAGGGTAGTGTAGTCAGGATAGTTTGTCAATTAAATTGTTGGTAGAGGGGTTTGAGAGCATGGATGTGTTCATTCTCCATATGTTGAATTTGTATTTGTGTTTCGCCAGGGCTTGGAAAACAAGTGCTCTGTGATCGGAGTCACTCCCATATTAATATGTTTGTTGTGGTGGTATGTGTTGATGAGATTAGCATGCCGTGAACTAGTACTAGCGTGAAACCAGGTGTATATGTAGTCAATTCTGGACTGGGTCCAGTATTCTTGGGTGTCCTAGGAGTGAGTGAATTGGGGTTTGTCTCAATAAGTTCATTGAGGTGGGGGAGGATGAGATTTGTGAGGGGTTGGATTTGATGTGAGGTTGAGGATATTAAAGGTGAATTAGTATTAGTGAATTATTTTTCTTAATAGTCAAAATGCAAGTAACATAATAATAACGTTCTTAAAAGTACACTACAAAAGTAAGTGTCAAATTTGCCAAAAATAGGCCTACTATTACTATAACCACTACAGATTAAGGGATAGTTACCGCCACGATGGGTTGTTTTTCATATAATTATAAGAAAAGTTATACTACGATTCTACTGTGACTATATTAATATTACTACGTAATATAGTACGACATTAGTAAATTAACATTGTGGAGAAAATAATCTTCGAACTGATTACTGATTCGTATCAAATAATTGATTGGTTATAAATCACATGATATTATCTTTTTAAACGTGATATGCATCCGCAAATGTTGAACGTTGTACCGCGTCACTTTCCTGAACAATGACAAGACTAAAAAAACTGTACCTTCTACTATAACTAGCCAGTCTACAGAACGTATTACAGTCGTCCCCCTCTACAGTCACACCATGGATATTTATTTAGAATAATGGTTTTTCCATTCGCTTGCTATTAATACATGTGAATAATTAAAAAAAGGTCCAAAAAACAAAATGCGTATTCTAAGCCTTTTAATCGAGGGTAGTTGTAACTTGTGTATCTTGAGGGTAAATCCATCAGTCGTCTTTTGGAATTTATTTGCTTGATAACTTCCACTCTTTCTGTGGTTGCGGTTGCGACTGCCTTCACATCTTTCCTATGTCAACCGACTGGCATAACCTGTCCAAGACTTATGGAGTCGCGTACTCTGGAAGATGTATCGATTAAAAGAGAGTGGCGAGGGTCGTCGTAACTTGTGTATCTTGAGGGCAAATTTCGGGAGTACATATACTTTCTGGAATTTGTTTGCTTGATAACTTCCACTCTTTTGGTGGTTGCGGTTGCGACTGCCTTCACATCCTTCCTATGTCAACCGACTGGCATGACCTGTCCAAGACTTATGGAGTCGCGTACTCTGGAAGATGTATCGTCATTCGACTGCTATAGCAAAAAGGATCTAAAATCTCGGAATCAATCAAAATTAATGTGGTAATATATTTTCTTAAAAAAGATTCATATATACAGATATTCAACCTCATACTCATACGGTTATTACTACAGTAATTTACGAATGCACATAATACATTTCATCCTGTCTTTCCATATATGTCCAAAGCCAGAAAAGTTGATATATCAAATATATAGTCATATTACTTTTAATTATCTCCTAGGATCTATGACTGAAGGATGGTATGAAATAAATTATAAGCATTGCAGGAAACAGAAAAGGTAAATTAGTTTACGGCCAGATAATGTAGGTTTGTTAATTCAACTTCTGACACTGCATGTTTTGTATAGATAAATAACTGGTGACTGTTTTTATTTTATTCAGAATAGATAACAGTATTACGCCTTTCTTACCCAATCAGAAAAAAAATACTTCTAATGATGATGTGGATAAAATCACAAAAGGTATGGCCGGGTTGTCAATATATCCAAAGGTGTATCTAAAGGTATATAACAAGAGATGAAGGAAGTATATGCTGTTAATGTATCATCCAAACACCGTTGTTCAAAATGTCATAAAATCGGTCACCATTCAAATTCTTCCAGATGTCCAAAAAAACCAAAGAAATGTACTTCATAAAAGAAATCAGATATGATTATTGACTCACAAATTAGAAAAATTATTCTAGATATGTTTAACGATCCAGAGGTTATAGAAACGATTAAAAAGAATATTAATAATACGAATGTATATATGACTCAGAGAGTCGCCTTACAGCCTACAAAATTTGACTTTACTGCTTCACAGACTACTCCAGATTTTATAAATTACCGAGAACCAATATCAGAGATACCAGAATCAGATGATGAAGAGGAGACATTAGATAATCCTATGGAGATAGACTTTGTCCGCCGGAAAGAACCAATAATTAGTATTGCAACTATACCAGTTAAAATCAAACGCTTAAAAATTTCAGCATTGGTACTCGATAGTGGGGCTGAACCTGCAATTGTATCAGAAGATATTGTTAAACGCATAGGTGGGAAAATAGATATATCGGAAAAATATGATCTCAGTGGCGTTGCTACTGTTCCAACAGAATCGCTCGTAATTTACCAATAACATTTCCTCCAGGTTTTACTATGCGTGAAGATTTTGTCGTTGTTCGAGTTCCCAAACCGACATTGATATTCCCAAACCCGCTTCTCAAGAAATATAAATGTGCTGTAGATTGGGTAATGATAAAATGAAGATTCATTACAATGGAGAAAATTTTATTATTCCGGTTACTATGCACAAAGTCAAGAATAAACTTGAAGTAAATTGCGCTATGGCATCACAGAATAATAGGGACGGAGTCCCATTGCTTTGCAATAAGCCTTTGGTATCCGATCAAATTTCACAGGATGCCAATAGTAATGAGAGTGAGGAATGAACCATTGGAGAAATGGCATGCTCCTGCAGGTTTATATTTAGCTCAGATTCTGACAATTCGACTTTAAAAAAAAACGCATGAGCTATGAGGATTTAGAAAAATCGCTATATACTACTCTCAAGTCTAAAGCTGAAATAAATGATCTTTGTGAAAAGTTGCAAATGCGTTATGAAAAGCTACTCGAACATATCTCTTCCAGAGATGATAGCAAAAGATAGATTTATCTAAGTAGTAGCTAATAGGCGAGCGAGTCATATTCGCTTTATTTTTCTCATCTCTTCTGGCTTATTTTTCACGTAATGTGACTAGATCCTCACTACTTATTTTTTCTGTCTCATTAGAGTTATTAGTAGGTATTGGATCAGATATATGAGAGCGGAGCTCATTATTATTGCAAAGAAATGACCCTTCGGATCTACATAATACAGATTTAGACCGAGATTTGGAACTTTTCTTCTTTATTTCTGTATTGAGAGGAGTAGATGCTGAATATAAAGTCTCTCTTCTGATTCGATTAAAATTTTCGGATGGAGTTGATGGAACTAGTGCAGATATAGGCAATATTTCAGTGGAAATGGTACTTTGTATTATTTGTTGCTGGCGCGCCCACGATTTTCCCATATATCATCGATCCGATTTTCATTAATATGGAAATCTTTTATAATTCTATACTTAGGTACCTTATCTTTGAGTGATCTAATTGTTTCTATCTGCTCAAAAGTTAGATACGTAGATTTTCGGCGATAATATATTTTTAGAAATGGTGTATTTGTCGTATGTAAATCCCGTCGCCATGTAAATCCCGGATTTACATATGTAAATGCGGTTTTGGGGTCCTTGACGGAATTTACGTACGACATTCATCTATTTATTTTGGGGTCCTTGACGGGATTTACATGGTGACGGGATTTACATACAGTACAACATTTTCATGGTTTGATTTTTTATCAAATATTCAGAATGTTATTAGAATAATAAAAAATGATATTTATTATTATAGAACGATAGATGAATGGGAAATATTAACGTGAGTGAGTCTTTGGCAGTATTAGAAATTGAAATAAATATATAATAATTGTGGCAGATTAAAACGAAATCGGATTAAAACGAAACGGGGTCTTTTTCGGAATGGGGTGCAATATTTAATCACGTGAACGTATCCAACATCTTTATTGGTCAATATAGCATAGCCTTATCGATAGCATTTGCGCGATCTCGCATACATATTTGGTAGCATTAAATCGGGCTCTTTAGGGGCGTCTCTTCGAGACATAGCATAACCAGATAGCATAGCGACACATATAGCGTGTCCCGATTGCATTAATTTTTTATTTGCGCGATTAATTTTTTTATTAAATATTCTATGCGATATATAAAATGACAACAATGCAAGAGCACAAGAGTAAGCTAACTCAAGCTATTGATAAAATTATAACGCAAAAAATTGAGGAAGTAGACTGTAATATTCATGCTACTTTTGCTACTTTATACAGAAGATTGGAAAGGGTTTCAAAACTTATATAGAAAGGCTAGAGGATTACGATTCTGAGTCTGATTCCGATCTCGAAAATGAATTAATTATATCTATTGTCAACCCTACAGTTAAAAATCCCGTTGCTACTAATAATGTATAAATCGCACGGTGTACTTTTACTTTTTTTTTTGTTTGTGTCCCAGCGACAGAAATCGGTTACGATTACTAAACCGGCACACATTATGTCGCATGTGGGTGACGACACAAATTAGCCAGTCATCATTCGAGTGACGTAAAAAATAGAAATCACACGTCAAGCCACGACACATACCTTGGTGGCTCTCGAATGACGATACAAACACAATCTACACGTCACCTGATGAGCAGACTATAAACATCCCATCTTTGCCGAGGCAAATGCAAAACACGCGTCATTCAAGTGACGTGAAAAATGCAAAAAGCACGTGAATTTTGTAATCTACCCCCATCACTCGAATGACTTGAGTTTTATGATCAACCCATCACTCGAATGACTTGAATTTTGCGATCTACACGTCATAGTTGAGGGGGAATAACCTAAACTAAGTGGATATAAAATAATTATGTTATTTCCACTTTATGAGTTTGGTATCGAGTATATTGCAAATATATTATCAAGTATGCTATATACGTACAAACCAAATATGTTTGCAAAAGGCCTTAAGATGCGTGAAGAAGGTAAACGGGTTGTCTATTTGGTTACTGCATGCAAAAAAGCTAGAGCTATAGCATTCAAGCTTCTAAGTTATTAAAATCAGATGGTTCATGTGTTTTATTTATCACGAGTTTATTTTGGTTGGAAAACAGCGATTTTACTAATATCAATGCTACTTGGAGTGCTCTTTCATTGTGTAGTCTATATACAAGCACCATAGAAGCTGATATTTTCTAATCATTTTGATGCAGTTATTATTATAGGAATAAGTGATATTAATACAAAAGTACTCGCAGATTGGCAGCATTTATTAAGTAGCTTTGGTTTCTCTATAACCCCATAAACGGGGCACATTATTCAACATCGAACCTGTTTACTCGTTTTATTTTAAAAAGTTCTGTACATATGAATACATGAGTTTTCATAACTGTAATTTTTATTTCACCGATCTTCCCTCATACACACACTGTAGCTGCATCACCGGTAGATGAAGATGATGTGTTATTTGACGCATTAGCCCCTGGTTTTACAATTAATTTTGTCTCTAATGAAGTTGTGTGATTCCCATTCTGTTTCTCTCTCAGCCCATCGTTTACCGATACCGGATATCTAATCGAGCCTTCTCCCAGTACAGTTGTTAACTCTCTCATCAGAAGATCTCCACCATTTAACCTACCTGATCCAACAGGTCTTCCTCTCTTCCTCTTTATCTGACCTGTTCCAGCATCCGAGTCAGACGCGCAGACCGAGCAGAACCATTTACCTTTCGGTACTTCTGTAAAGCCAAGGCATACAAGATGAAACCACTCATACGGACAATGTTCTCCGTCGCACGCAATCATCTCGCCAAAACTTATTCTCTGGCAATAACAATAGACTTGTTCGTCTGGTTCGACGTTAGGGTCAATCATAGGATAAGAGATCGTAGTAACGTCATCAGATAACGAGGGCGACAATGAGGATTGGGAGAGTGACGATTGAGAGATTGAAGATTGCGAAAATGAAGATCGGGAGAGTGCGGAATCTTCCAGTAATGAGGATGAACTAGACGACTGAAGACGAGTATCAACCCGGGAATCCATATTTGTCAATACGTTTGTAGCACTCGGAGGGGGTGTCGGCAGAATTGATGCTCTGATTATATGGGATGAAGAACGACAATACGTGTTTTGTTACATAGAAGATGAAGCAAAGAAGGTTTTTGTTGTGAAAGCGGCAGGTATGTTTTCGCTTGATCAGGCTCTCGATTCCTACCTTGTGTTTCTCTGCCTATTTCCATTTACACCATTACGACGACCTATGCGGTATCATTCATGGTATGATTTATCAATACAACGATCAAGCGTTATTTAAAAAGACGCCCAGCTCACCACTCATCTGGAACAAGTACCCACATCCTCGTAATTGGCGATCTGATACGACATTCCGCGGGTTGGGCAGCATCGGCAGAGAAAATTGTTCCCCTTCTACTATCTGTGTACTCATCCACTCTCTTGTATAATCGAGCGACTCATCCTGCAATGCAACTGTGTGTAATGTGGCCACGGCTTCAGTGATTCCGTTTGGACTCGAAGACAGAATGATATTATCGCGTAAATTGTGTTGTGGATAAAGAGCATCAAAGTCTTCATCCATTCTTTTGACATGTCGCTCAACAAGTTGGGACATTTTACTCGCAATAGCCAACTTTTCGTCTTGCAATTGGGAGGCTCTTTGGTAGTCTGCTCGAATATTATGCACGAGAACGTCTTCGTCTTCGTCTGCAAACAATCGGGTGCGTTTTACTCGCTTGGCAGTTCGTCGACGTCTCGAGCAAGGCTCGTAATCCGAATCTCGTTCGCTCCCGCTATTGTCTGAAGAAGACGAGCTAAAGTATGCGTCGGATTTTATGCCGTCCATCACTGCCCAGAGTCGCTTCTCTCTGATTTTTATATTTTCGAGAATTTCCCTTATTTCGTCTTCTTTATTCTTTAGTTCGTATGAATGGTGTCTGATCTCTGAGGGTAAATTGTCAACTGACGCGAGGAATTCAATGAGATATTCGTTTGCGTCTACTATGTCGGCCATAATTGAGTGTGCGGGACTATGAAAGATTTATTATGTATAGGAAGGTAAGAATGTATTCAATCGGGCTGTTGAATAAGCGAAAGAACCAAGATCAGGTCTTTTTTTTATGCAGTGAAAACCAACCGATTTGCATCTCTCTATCCTAATCCGGTATATCTGTCATGATAGCGCGGGAAATTGTTAGGTCGTTTTGAGCGATATTTGAATCCTACGTTTATTACAAAGCTTGTATATTTTAATACGGTTATTTTTACATTTGGTATTTTTCCCCACTCCCGGCATTCATAAAGAGAAAAAGCTCTTTATTTAATTGTACAACGAATTTCCTCGCAGTTACATTTTTGGGGGGGAGGCATGCTGCGTCGGAAAGTGTCACAAGTACTGAAATGCAGAAATTCAAGAGCTCAAAGATATTATGATGTTGACAGTTTCTCGCTGTAACATCGTATTCACGAGTCCCCCTTTGCACTCATATTCGAATGTTTGCGGGACACATCACATATGAACATGTCTGGTGCAAGAAGTAATAATAATTTATAAAATATGGTGCATTATTCTAGAAGATATGTGTTGTGTTACATTCTTCATGTGCCCTATTGTAAGTTTATGTATGGAAACTTATCACGTTTTCATTCATAGGACCACATGCTTGTGTAAGTATAACGCGGATAAACACGTATGCAACTTTTAAAGAGACGCGTTTTGTTTTGAATATACCGAACACGAAAAAGAATTCACGAGTTCTGTATACCCAAGAAGACATTAAACACATGTAAAAGTAAACAATCAACGATATTATCAGAATTCAAGCATTGTGAAGCTAGCTTAGATACGGAAGCAATGGATGGAGAATAATTGGAATGTTGCTGTATGTTACAACACGCCGTTTTTATGGGAACGTCTGGTATACTTTTGAGACATTTAAACGTTATTAGTGCATGTGCGACCTTGACTATTTCTAATTCAAAATAACCAAAACAATTACATGGGAGCATGCTACAACAAATCAGACAAAGTGAACATCTTGTCAAAATTGCTGATGGTTACCGATTATAGCCGATAATCTTAAGAAATCTTTGATTTAGTGGCACAGCTGTGGTGGAGACGTACAGTATTACTATTTCTATTCCTTTATTAATACTATGGCAAACATAGCTAATACTAAGTCTACAAGGATTGTAGCATTATTAAAAGTAAACGGTACTAAAAAAATAATAATAACCAGATAAAGAAATTACCTATAAGGAATATCCTCGCCTATAAATACCAGCATTATATGGTATACCGTGCGACGTTAAAATGGAGAAAACTTAATATGCACAAAAAAAAGTATGTTACTCGCAACACAAATGAGCGACAACTCGAAACCGTTCGACAAGAAACCGAACCCAGAGCGGTCTCCGTTCCTCGCCGATCTTCCGGCTTTGTAACGCTGCACTTTTGAACTACATAAAACGGGAAACGATAATAGTAGAAGAGTCGATCAAAGATAACAACGCATGGGATAGAGCGTAGTAATATAAAAGGTTGGCTTTTTGTTTAACATTTTACTTTAATTATTAGTTCAATTCTCGTTGCCGTTCGATCACTATTTGTGTAGTGCGATGGATAACAACCTGACTACAAATGCGCTTCGAAATACCAGCGTTTCCCGAAGACGAATACAGGAATTACGTACTGATTTTTATCAGACATAGTACGTGAATTTGTAGGCTTGACAAATGCTAAACCATAAGATCCAGGAACTTCCGTGCAGCCAAGATTAATGATTTTTTACCCAAAGCAATAGAAATACTCGTAAAACCCAAACTGAACTAAAACTTTTGTTTGCAAATCCCAATAGCACAACAAGAAAAGAGTCTTGTGTTCGATCTTACAGCAGTCGCTGATAGAACAATGCAGCATTTCAAGGAATGTTAATGCAGTTTATTTTCCAAAAGTCATAAACTTACATTACTCTGGTGACTGATTCGAAAGCCTTTGGTGTACAGAGTTTTACAGAAGTTAATATCCGCCCATGCTAGGGATGAATTGCTTGTCCAAGATCAAGTTATACAGAAATGAATAAAATATTTAAACTAAAATTTTCTCCGTTATTTCACTGCTCATGAATTTCTTTGCTGTTATTAAGTTTGCTGTCCAATTTTTCAATAAGTCTCACTAGTACTATTACTAGAAACAATTAGCAGATAAAAAGAGGACTTTAAAAATTTGAAATGCAGTTCACAATCTTACTGAAAAGTCGGAATATGCAGACTATGTTTTAGAACCTTGGAAAGATTTATTTGATATATAAAGATATTCAGTGAAAATTGTTTTTAGTAATAAAAATATTATGAGAAACTTTATTCCTGTTGACTTTTTCAGTATCCTCTGCTGAAATTAACTCAAGTGTTGCACCAGTACTAGCAATGAGACTACATAGAATTTCAGGAAAATATTTGGCAGATAAGCATCTTTGATATTCAACCTCAATATAAGTTTCTACTGCTGGTGATGAATCAAGAGTATAACAATCAGCTATTTTATTCCATTCACAATGTCCTTTTATAGTAGTTGGCAAGTCGCCAGGTCTCAGGGCAGAAAGTTCAGCACGAATGAGATCACGATTTGGTTCTTTGAAAATGCCAGTTTTTTTTACTATTATAGAGAGAAATAATACGATATGGGCAATCACAAACTCGATAAAACATTTGTGTAAAAGCTTCAGCATGCGCTCCTGTATTAATATTACTTATTCCTATAACTGCGTCAAAATGATTGGAAATTTCAAAAGATATGCCAGCTTCTACAATACTTGTATAAATCACACAATCAAGACCACTCCAAGTAGCATCAATGTCAGCAAAGTCATCCTGCCGTTGCTTTCCATCCATTTGGCCAAAATAAACTCGTGATAAAACGTGAGAGCCGTCTGGTTTTTGCAGTTTGGAAGCTTGGTTTGCCAAAGCTCGTGCCTTTTTACATGAGGTCATTGAAAAAGCAACTCGTTTACCTTCCTGAAGCATCTTAAGACCCATACGTATAGCTTCCGATCATCGTAAAGAATTTTAACAGTCTCACCTTTACGTGGCTTATATTCGTTATCAAAAATTCTTATATCTCCACCTCGATATTGTCTCAAAAAGTTTAAAGTTGATTCGTTTGCAAATGCATCCATAGAAATAACATGAACAGCCGATTTTAATAAATCCCGCATAGCATTTTCAGATTCACGCGCATGAACTCCACTAGACATTTGACGCATAATAGCATTATTTTCGTCTAAGATAACTACGTAAGAACGTTTTCCATAGAAATTGAGACGATGGGTACTTTCAACTTGGACAATAATAACATCCCAGTCACGTATAGCTAAATCACCCTCATTTTCCTGATAATAACATACACGAAGCCCTGAATTTTGCAATATTTCAACTTTAGCTTTAGTCTCATTGCAAAGAACCAAAGAGATTGAATTCGATCAACAAAGCGTGATGAGTCAAGCTTCCAATCATTCCGCAGGTCAAGCTGCCAATCATTCCTCTGCAAGCTCGGGACAATTAACATTCACGGGTATTAGCTTGACTGTCTGGAGTCAATTTAAGCAAATTTTTGATCGGATCATGACCGAAAATAATTATACTTTGGAGGAGATGTGTCTTTCTGTAGCTATGGACATTCGTTTATTGGGAGAAAATATTAAGAAGACAACGGTACAAGGGTTTTATGAGAGAAATATTAAAAGAAGAATGGTTATATTAGTACTTTAGATCAAATTGGTTTATGGATCGTAAAAACAATATGTCGCAGGGACTCGCATTAAATGCCCAGGATCCGCGTACTCCCTCCCTTGAAAGCATGTCATATTTCAATTATTTCGTCTATTTCCTCTTTATTACTTGGTACTTGAAAAAAATCAAAATCCCAAATCGTTTTATTATACGATCGATTACAACTGTTCGATTACATCTTCCTTTTTCCTTCTTGGGTGTTACCGAATATACTAGCGTTTTCCTGAATATAGTATTCTATCGATTGAGACTGAAAGGTCACGGTATCTCTTGATGGATGATATGCAAACACGTTAGCTCCTAAAACTTCACCGAATTTCTCATCACCGATAAATTTTCTAAATACACTAGTATGAATCTCCTTAGAATCAATCAATGCACCGATAACATGCTTTCCTGCTTCGTGAAGTGCTTGATCTGGAAGGAGCTTTGCATAATCAAATTTCTTCTCGACTTTAGTTAAGATTTGCTGTCTAATGACTGCAGGAAAGAGTTAGTAAATTAATCTGATGCAAATTAATAAAACCAATTCCTACCTTCGAAGGATTGTCCAGCCACAAAATCATCTGCCACAGTCTTCAACTCTATAATTCGACTACCAACCAATTCATATAAATTTTTCGCTTCTACTTCATTAATCTTGCGCTTTTTAGTCAGGTATTCCATTGATTCTTCCTTACTAAGGTCACCGATTTCCATCACTGGTTGTTTCGCACGTGACCAGGCATACGCGCTAAAAATAAGAATTACAATATGTAAATAATACTAATTTCGAGAGCACATCGGTACTTACATTCCATTCTTCTAGGCACCGAACCTTCACTGCTGACAAACACAGCGATATATTTTCTGTCATCGGCATTATCCTTGGCATCATCTTGAAGGATGTCGAGGATTTCCGGATTTTTGTAAACCAATCGACTAATATTATCGTAAACGATAACCGGTGGTTTGCCATTCTTTGCTTTGTATACTGCAGAGGCACGTTTAAAGGCTTTTAGAGCTCTCTCCCATTCAGAAGTCTTAGGTTGATCTATAAAAGGAAAATAAGGATCAAAGACAGTTGTTATTAAACGATAAAGCAGTGATGAAAACTTACCATTAGTTTCACCCGTTATTTGCGATCGACGACGGAATTGATTTCGCGCATGTAAACTTTTAATTCATTTTGATAAGAACCTTTACCGCGCACCTAATATTTTTCGTATTAGCTGTCTCGTAAAAGAAATCCGTTCCTCAAATGTAAAATTAATGGCCTTTCCGAAAGCTTCACCTAATTCATTAAAATTCGCAGGAACATCAACGTATATGACTCCGTGTCCAACTTCACTCGATGCAGTCCTTGTCAGCGTAGTTTTCCCAGTTCCATGTTCACCGCAAACCATGTAATAATACGATTGATCTTCATAGGGTTGAAAAATTCTTTTAAGGCGTTCTACAATTTCAGGTCGAGAAATAAACTTGTCACTTGAAACTCCCGCTTCAGGTCGAGTGCCATTTTCCACTGTTTCGTTGAGAAGACGTTCGTTACATACGTTTCGGTACCAAGCATATAGAAGGTCCACTGATATAAGACCAACAAGGCCAGTTACAATTATGTTCGCCAATATAGCAGTCTACAAATATCGAAAAGATGTTGAAAACTTGATCAAACAATGCATAACAAACAACAATGCATCTGTGATTTATTGAGAGAATAGAGTCCGAATTTTACCAAATTAAAATTGATTGACAGCAGAATTGACGGCATGTGTAACCACAGCTACTAACCCCAAGTTATTCCTTAAATACTTACTTTATTGTTCCCATAAAGACACAAACAAAAATAACTATCAATTACAAGTTTGTTTAGCATAATGTTATTTAAAACAAATAATCGTTATTAAATTACTTACTCATATACTGATACTTTCTCGGGAGACGTGTGGGGGGAAGGTGAAGAGTTTGCGTAAGGTCTCGAAAGTGATGATTGAAATAAGTCAGGTCTCAAGTTCCTCAACATAAGACTCGGCGACTGAAGGAATCGTACTCGACGGTTAACGAAGTGAGTGGTTAAAAGAAAGACGGAATGACGATTCTTTCCTTATTATTATTTACGTTTCGATCACAGTTACACAAAAATCACGCGATCCGCAGTTGCTAATTTTTCCGAGGTTCTATTTGCAAGAACATTAAGTCTTTTATCATTCATATATACTAATCGACTTTTATGACGAGACAAAGCTAAAGTTGATGTACTGGACGCGTCAATTATGCGATCAAGGTAATAGTAAGGACTTATAATATCTGCAAGTTTTCGAATAGAACCCCCACCGTTAAAGAGAACAATGTGAGTAGCATTTTCACAAATATCTATTACTATTGGGATTTTGTGGAATTTCTGAGCAACATAAATTGAGGAAATATTCTCATGACGACCTCAGGTGAAAAATGGAATAATTTTCTTCTGTATAGCTGGAGGGTCAGAGTAAAGATCTTTGAATATTGCTAATGTACTTCTTTTAGCATTAAACTTTTTGGGATCTGGGATTTTATCAGGAGATAGTGTAGAAAATGTGACATCTTCATAATAGGGCTTTGATTTGTCTTGGGCAAGATATTTATAAAAATCTCGAACTATTTTATATTTCGGCTCATTTAAATGATGTCCGAAAAGAACTACATCATCGCATTTAACATTGCGTTTCCCTATCTTAGAACACTTTTTCTTCTTAAACATGTAATAAAATTTGGGCATTGTTAGCAAGTTTAAATTCATATTGGTCTTACCTGAATTACTAGCCCCTGCCATTACGATACGAAAAGACCACGCTGGTGCATCTTTATCTCCCTGATATTTTTTACCTCATCCACAGCAAATACACAATATAACATCTTTTCGTTATAAATATATATATTTTTATTCTGACGAATTATCCAATTTTGACACACTATTTATATCTGTGTTTGATAGATAACCTTTCTCTTGTAATTTGCTTTTTATATAGGGAAATAAATCTGCATCATACGGTATTTCAATAAGATTTATACCTTGCTCCTTGCATATATTCCGCTTTTTTTGGTCGCGTAATCTTTGTGAATCTAGGTCGGCCTTGCCATTGGGGTGAAAATGATTTGGAACAACATGAAAATGATGGATGCCCTGGAATTCGAATGCTAATTTTAATTCTTCATTATACCCGTCTAATTGCATCCCATTCAAAAACGACGGTCTACAGGATGGAAATTTCTTACCTAACAGATCTTCGAAAATATATCTACAAGCGTCTCTCATCAGCATGGTGGAAACAAATTGGACACCATTCAAATTTGCGCTCTGGGTCTTATAAGGTGCATACCACTAATGCTTTCCGTTTTCACATGACCAAAGATATACGTCGAACCCATTTATATGACCAGTTTTACCAAGACACTCCCCACCGCGCTTCTCAGCATAAGCTTGCGCCTTAGCTATTTTATTAATAATACGGATGAAATTAACAGACCTGGAACGAGTATTTCCTTCCAATATACTCTGGGGCGGATACTGAAGTTTTTCTAAATCTACGTACATGAGCTCCTCTCTCACAAATCCCCGCTTTGGAGGATATTCATCATCATCGCTTCCGAGATAATATAAAACCGGTTCGTTTTCCGTTACCACAATTTTGCGGATTTTATGTAAAGAAGGTGAAAACGTTGGGTACGTAGCCCTTTTCTGATTCTCCATGCCTCCTTCCCACTCCGCATTGGCAAGCAGATAACGAACTGTATCACCTTTCTTCAGCCTATTTTCCTCATTTTTTCCAACAGGACGCTTGTACTTTGTAGATGGCCTAGATTCTACTCGTTCCAGTTTGATAGCTTTTGCTGGAGCTAAACCCCATTTTGATGAACCTGGAGCTCGAATGAGACGTGTCGGATAATTATTTAGGTAATTGATAACCTCTGGCAAATACTTAACCCACTCTCTTATTAATTTAGGGTTTGAAGTTATACTTTCGACAGCATACTGGACTTTATATAGTATTTCCGCTAGAGTTTTATTGAAGCGTTCCACGATGGCTGTACCACGATGGGAATACGGACTAATAACTCGAATTACTACACCATGTTCTTTCATTAGTTGGCTTGTCTGCCCTGCCCATTCTTTTCCGTTATCACATTGTAGAAGTGTCGGATATGTAAGAGGGTTATTGGGATCATCATAAATTTTCTTAAAGGCTTTAGCAACTTCGGAACTATTCTTCGATGTGAGAGGAACACTCGCTTTGAATCTGCTAGCCACATCTATTATGTTAAGTACTGCTATCCATTTTTTATTTTTGTAGTGGTCATGCGTAAGAAATAAGAGATCGCACTGATGTACACAATTTGGTTTTTGAATTTTTCCATAACTTACCCGTGGAGTATTTTTCGGTGTCGGAGCATACTTTTGCCATTCATTCTGGTTATGCAACCATTCACGTACTTTTTTGAACGGAAATCGATATCCTTCATTCTTGAGATCTTTATATAATTTTCGACCGTTGGAATGATAGCCTGTAGGTCGGTAAAAAAGCAATTTACAGATTAAGTTTAACTCCTCATTTGGATCAATTCTAATAATTGGCTTGCTCAATTTACTCATTTTCGATATATTTTACTATAGCAATAAACTATGTTTCAGAAAGCCAAGAGATAAGTCAATATAATATGCTATAAAAAATAAAGACAGAGTCTCATTACTTCGTAATAATCATGGCATTTCGTAAACCCCGACCCCCCAATCGAACAGCTTGAGAATGCTTCGGAGAAAGAAAAGGCGGAGTTGAGATCAGAATTATCATTTCTTAAAAAAAGCTTATATCAAGCTAAAAAGGAGGTCCGAGACAAGATTTCTTATATCGATAATATAGAGAAACAATTACAAGAATCGATAGAGCGGATTCAAAATCTAAGGCATAGATTCAAAGTTATTTCTTTCCGAAGAAGCTCTCCAAATTTATATAATTCAGAAGAGGAAGATATAGATATGGCGAATCTTGACCTTTTTATACAAATTGATCGAGGCTTAAATCGCATTGAGAATCATATTAGAGGAGCTGGAACACCATTAAATAACCCTATTAATATTATAAATGGTATTAGAAGTTCCTTGAATGCTGTCCGTCTCAATTACCAAAATGCATTCCAAGATATAGATGGTGTTATCGCTCAACGAGATGACAGAGATAATCAGATAGTCCAGTTACAACAGGATGTTAATTTCTATAGACAACGGAATATCATTTTGCAAAATCAAGTTAATCAGCTTACCCAAAATGATTTTCAGGACCAAGTCAATCAGATTACCCAAGAACGAGATAACTTACAGAATCAAGTTAATCAAATTATCCAAGAGCGATATAACTTACGAAATCAAGTTAACCGACTTACTCAAGAGCGTAACAATTATCAGAATGATCTTACTTTGATGACTACAGCTTATAATAACGAACAGGGAGAACGTCGTCGCTGGTGGTTCTCATATCGTGATAAAAATAGACGTGTTGGTGAAT
>CAJVPJ010000274.1:0-31217 GCA_910592205.1 Paraglomus occultum | reverse complement strand
CTGAATTATGATTCCAACTCTCGATTCACCGGCTTGCCGGCTCGCTCTCTTTC
Organism: Paraglomus occultum; assembly: GCA_910592205.1. Taxonomy (NCBI): domain Eukaryota; kingdom Fungi; phylum Glomeromycota; class Glomeromycetes; order Paraglomerales; family Paraglomeraceae; genus Paraglomus; species Paraglomus occultum. Next base: position 31,164 of record CAJVPJ010000274.1, on the reverse strand, counting down.
TTTACAGTATATTCACTTTTTGCTGTTAGAACACTATTGCGTATGACAAATCTTATAGAATAAAAAAATTTTGTGCATAAATATTTTGATCAATGATACATAATTTGTACGATAGTAACTCTCAGTCTATTACTTATACCATGAGTAGTGCATAATTAATCCATCCAGAGGTTTCTACATAACTTTGGCGTGCCTATTAGTCAGGGGATTGCCAAATTAGTATATGAGGCGTAATCTAATGTACAGTGAGAGTTTGACATCTTTGATAAACCGTGTTTTAAATATGTTAGAACGTGCGAAACATTAAAATAGTCGAAACAGAGACAAGTTTTTATAATAATAATAATAAGTACAAATTAATGAGCAACGTTAAAGGCAAGAAAAAGCGTCTGTGCTGGTCTAGAAGATTTTAATTCAAGTTTGAATACCTGAGTTTTCACATACAACTTACAAAAAAAATTTTTTGTCAATAATAATTATTTGTTACACGTGCATATACAAAGTAATTGTTTGAAAATTTTTATTGAGATATGAAAAGGTATCGATAAGTGACAAACTTTATACACGGCGTCTATCAGAGATTCCAGTTAATTTCAAACTCGGGAATTTTGCAATGAATACATACAGTAAAAGGAGTTCTGAAAAAAAAAACTTCTTTGGTTAATTCCCATGTTAAAGTACGTTCTCACGCCCACGTGAATATATAAAGGTTTCTATTGTTTCAATGGGCGTACCGCTTTAGTTTAGAGACTCGTCAATATTAATATTGTCCCATTGATTGAACCTGTTTGAAGGTCGTGCGACGGAGTCAATATTCCCACATAACCATCAGCTGACGAGCAATCGCATTTTGTCCGGAGTAGTAAAAAAAAATTTTTTATAGAAAATTCCCATACCTCTTTTTTTTTTCCTCTAATTGCATTCGGTTCTTGAAGACCGAGGATAAACAGCAATGCCCTAATTATAGACAGTACGTGAAAAAAACTACCCAAACTACCACGGCAAGGGTGAACAAGGCGCCAGATGAGAAACACCCAATGAATATTTATTACTATGCTTCTGAATACTTTTTTCGTTGAAACTTCAAACCCTGCCTCAACTGGTACTAGTTGACCAGCAATTGAGTTCTCTTTACATCCTTGCCAATATCTATTGGTTGGTGTAAAAAATATTTGACTAAACTTTGGAAAGCCAAGAAAAAGTCTGGAAGCAGAAGATCTAACGTTTTCAAGGTATAATGTTTGGTTGAACAAATCGGAGACGTTCTTCAGCAAACATACTCCTTTCTTCAGGGGCAATTCTCCCATTAAATGTTCCAAAATAAGAGTGTGGGAAATTTTCAATCGCATTTATACTTAATAAACAGTGATTTCTGGTACTAGAATGATAGAAACTAAGAGTTGGTATGTATAATATTAAGCATCCATTGTCGAACAAATGATGTACGTTGATTAAAATCGAAGAATGCATTAAACTTCATATTTTTCTCCGAATAATAAAACCAATGAGCTTATTAATGTTCTGTCTAAATATCACACCGATAAGAGACAGCTAGTCAACATTCTTTATGTGATGTTTAACATAATCTATTTGCTACGAATTTCTATAGATCCCCACGCTTTACTGGATTCTAATGACTTTGAAACATGTTTGTTCTGGTAAAACTGATATCTTGTAATAAAGTAAACGTGTCATTTACCCGTAAAAATCGCCAACGTTACGAACATATCGTCTGACTAAACTGCTATATGCGTATTGGAACTCTTCGGTGGTATGTATACTGGCCTTTTGTCGAAAAGGAAGATTGAATAGCCTAGTCCGGGCATAACTTATTTCTCCATTTGATTTTATTAAACCGGATTTCACCGTCTACATACTATTTTTGACGCATCCTAACATAGTTACGTATTATTTTAGAATACTCTTCAAGTAAGTAAACCGTCAATTGATGGAAATTATTAGAAACGTCATCATGCTATCACGCGATAAATAGTCCTTCTTTTTGAGGAGCAAGTTCATAAGAATGTACCGTCAAGATTCAAACGCATCGTGAAGCTTTTTTGACGGTGAAAATAGGCTCTCGATATTACTTGACTTCATATTAAGCAAAAAGTGAATATACTGTAAAGAAAGAGAGCGAGCCGGCAAGCCGGTGAATCGAGAGTTGGAATCATAATTCAGTGGTTAGTGGATATCTGCGATATTTCAACTGACATCGATAATTAACCTCCCCTTCGACATATTCAAGTTGAAACGAAGGAATTACAAAATCGATTTCCAGCATATCGATGTTATTTGAAGTTTTGGGAAGTGTTATTAGTTTTACGATTGAATGATTGTTCGTGATTTATCATAGTCATTTTAGAAATAAACGCAAAAGGAAAATACTTGTAGCAAGTCGGACATAGTTCAATAACTCTTTCTCTTCAATATTTTGAACATCAATTTGTGAATTGCATCATTCATGATGGAATATGAGATGCACAGCTAGAATTTCAAATTCTGCAGTCGTTGTATCACAATTACAAATTTGTTGGAGAACCCGGTTTATAACTGTGCTCCCAAGAGTCCATTTATGGCCGTACAAACGGTTTTGCGCTTCCAATAATCGATTAACAAACGTTTCATTATCATAACTTAATCGCTTTGAAAGATACCCCTGATATCGCTGCAGAATTTCTATATCTCAGTTTTGTCGAACAGTCACTTTGTATCGAACAATCGTATATATTATCCTGGTTAACTCTATCACATGTTACATGCTTATCTTAAATGAGCAATATATCAGTATCTATTGTATATTTATTCACACGTGAGTAGATTTACGGGAACTGACACGGCACCTTCTACATTAAGTTGTTGGCTTTTTTAATACTTCTCACAGGTGGTTTACATAATGATTACAATACGTCTGGACAATCAATATGAGGACTACACAAATCATTTGCATGCATATTTATGTCACTACTTTCATTAAGAATACTAGATTCGGAAGTGTAAATAGCCGATGCAGGTGCTCGTTATTCTGTCCTCAGGAATGAACAATATTCAAAGTCAAAGTTAAGCATTTAATGAGCATCTATACCTGATAGCGATTCAATTTCAGGAGTTGTTGTATCACCGTGTGCTATGACACGAGCAATTGTTTAGATTTCAGTCTGCATCGTATTAAGATAATGCAAGACTGACAGATGTTTGACACACGGCGGCCTCTGGCTAAAGATTAACAAACATGTTATTCGACTCATTCATCAGGTAAGAGCTAACCTTTAATAGTTTGTGAACCGCAGATTTGGCTAGTCAGACACAATAACTTCCTGGGTCCTTTCTCCTAACGGAAGACAGCAAGCAACGAGAATTTTTCTACTGGGGAGACGCTATATATTAAAAATATGCAGTTTTAAGAATGACACAAAGCTTTGCTTGGAACGGTTAGCTGTAATCGTCCGTATCTGCCTCCTCAAAATCTCATCGAGAGCTGCGAGACTGTTTTAACTGTTTTGCGAGTTCTACTGTATTTCATGCTTGACCATGAATCAAATAAACCCTATGCTATTTTTTCTCGGTTAATAAATCGATTATCTCCTGATAACAGGTCATATTGATTTATAATGCTAATGTCAGCAATACGTATCATTTTTGCTTGCTCCCCAGCAAATATTTTTAGTCAAATGAAATTTAAGATTCGTCTCACATGAACACGACAAACAAACACAACAAACATCATTATTATCTGCGAATTTCGTTGGTTAATGATATCTCTATTTAACCATGTTCAACCACTCCTGCGAGCTGACATATTAATTCGTAAAAATAACCCTCCATCCTGACCAATTGATTGGTACTGCTGTAGGATATATATGGTAACATAATAACGAGTTCCAAGAAATAGATATAACGATTTACATGTGAAGATTCGAAATTCTTGGGCAGAGTACCAAATAATATGATCGGGACGTTTAGAAAATCCCGGATTTGCAAACCCCTCCTCCCACCCTTTTATGTATGCTCTAAATTACCTTTTCGTAGCAACCTCAAGTTTTCATTTTTTGACTTTTAAGTGCGTGTATAAGAGTTTATGGGTAAGTTTGATCCAACCCAAAAGTAAAGGCGGAGAGGAATTTGTAAAAAGGCAGATCTTATCCATTTCAATTGCTTGATTTTTTTACGTTGAAACTCTCTAGAGATAATTTGTTCGAAGGAAAGAAGGTGTTTAATTTATCCGGCTTATCTGATTAAACTGACGAGAAAACCTGTACATTACTTGATAGGGATACTGAGTTATTAATATTGTCATCAAACTTATTAGTTATTACTGTTGCACAATTATTGTCGTGAAATGTGCAACTTTAATGATACACGGGTATACTATTGTCATTAATTTAATATTAGAACGAGAACAAACTGACTATCAAAATAACTTTATTACTGCATAAGTAGTACATATTATGAAGTGGCCGCTCGAAACCACACTTGAATTGTCTCATACTGACTCGTATAACGTCCATATTAAGAAATTCTGTACAGTTTGTCTTTACGCCATAGTACAGACCACACGAGCGACGATCCTAATTAATAATGTAAAATACCTTGGCGGGAAGACATAAATCCAAATTTATAATTCGTAATAGAAGCGGGGAATTTCCTCAATTTACAGTTTTTCCAGCTCACGCAAAAACCTGGGTAACAGATATGTAGCCGCTTACGGTGAATACTATTGTCTGTTTGAGAGTTTTGACAGGGCGGTGTGTGTAGATCGGTTTAGATGGAATTACGTAATAATCTTGAATCGCTTAATCTACCGATCTTTTGCTTGTTATCTCGTTATTTTATATTTACCATTGGCATAGAATTTAGAATTATGTTCCTTCATTTCAATCCGGAATTCTATTATGCAAATGCAAGCAGTCTCATTTACAGATCAAACTGCACGACTGAAGCTCCCAAATATTGTTTTTAAATAGAATAGCTGCATAATGAAACATGACAATAATATGTTATTTTGGTTCACCATTCCAATAAAACAGTTTCATTTTATGCAACAAAGCCTGTTAAACTGCATTCTTATTGTGACATTGTAAACAATGAAAAATTGATTTACGATAAAGCTGCATGTACGTTTCAATTTATTATCGCTTATATGTACACAAATATCTACCAAATATTTATATACTTTTAGTTCACTTATCCGAATCCCTCATCAACATTCCTCCATCTCGTAAACTAACTTTATACTATCACTAAATAATCTTTAATATGGGTCATCGCTTATCCAAACAGAACGAAGAACATCAGTTTGCAAGGAAGGGTTCCCTAAAACCGGCAAACGAAAGCAAACATATGGATTGCATTAATTGCAACTATTTTGAGCCTTTAGATGACGAGGTAGATAAAAGCAGATTGTGAATAGTGAAAGTTAAGGATGGCAGCTACGTAAACGACATCTGATCGTATTATTTAATTATTAGGAACTTCACCGACTACAAGCACAACACTTTCTTTTACGACTCATTCGTGGTAACTTCAATGCTCCATTGAAAAAGACATTATCATTAGGAAACACCAAAGTACTTGATGTTGGGTGAGGATTTAAGAAATAATTTAATAACAAGTTTTACCATTTCTTTTTCTTGGCTGGCAGGATTGTTCCTTTCCTTGTTATTAATTAATTATTATTAATTTAACCATTAATAATTACTTATAAATTAAAATTCTCCCTTCAACGTACACAGATGTGGGTAAGTATTGCACAGAATCACCCTAACGTTGTTACACAGTGACTTATTTTACACTTTAACTTACTATCGCGAGGAACTTTTATTCACAATACACTTTAACTTACAAAGCTCTGGCACGTGGATCCTCGATATGGCAACTGATTACCCACAATCATCATTTACCGGTTTGGACATGTTAGCACTCTTTCCCACCCAAATTCGTCCGGTCAATGTCTCGTTCATTCAACAAAACGTACTCAAGGGATTAACTACATGCGACAACACGTTTGATTTCATACACGAACGATTTCTTTCTGGGAGTTTTTCTACCAGTCAGTGGGAGAAAATAGTAATTCCCGAGTTGACACGAGTACTGAAGCATGAAGGATGGATAGAATTAGTGGAGAGTGATGCAATGTTAGAAAATGTTGGAAGGGCTGGAAAGAGGCTCTGTGATGGATGTAAGTATGTGATACGGAAAGGGATGATGTTTTTTGCTTACAAGCGACTAACAAAACAACAATTTCAGTGATTCAAGTGTTCCAAAAGAGAAACATGGATGGAATGATAGCGAAACGATTGCCATCGATGCTCGAATCAACCCAAATGTATTCAGAGATTTCAAAAGTCGAGACTGAAGTTCCGCTTGGTGAATGGGCAGGTGATATTGGGTTACTAGTAAGTATAGTTGACATGGGGCAAGCTAATCTACGCAGCATAGTGAACTATATTATTTACGCAATGTATCTTTGTAGGCCCTGAAAGACATGACAGCATTCTTTTCGGCCGTTAAACACCAAATGGTAGAAGAAATGCAGATATCATTATCAGAATTCGATGGATTGTTAGCTGAATTTACTCGAGAGGTTGAGGAGTTTAAAACGGTACGAAGAATTCATTGCATATGTGCAAAAAAATCGTTCGTCAAATGAAGAGGAGGAAGATGTGTTGTCGATGCGGAGTATTTAATGTATTTCAACTTAAGTGACACTATTGACACTTATTATACAATCTTTGTGAATTTAATGTACAAATGGCATGAGTTAAGGGCATGTAAACATAACTATATCAAAAAGAAACAAAAAAAAAACCACTATAGGTAAACAACTCGCAATGTAAACTTGTTATCGTGCCGTACCTCGTGCACGTCTGTAATTAGGACCATTTCAATAAATTTGTATTCATGACTATGGCTGTACTCCTTCTCGATTCCAAATTAAGCAAAAACTCTGACGAGTCTTTCGCATTACCGTTACACCCTTTCCTCTAATCCCTCAGTTTACTTGTTTAGCACTCTCACGGACACATGATTATTCGCAATCTATATATAATGTCTTGTTTGTTGTACAAATAAGAAACAATGTGCCCTTTGTCGGCATATGCATTATTGTGCATGAAAGTTTTTGCATGGTATTGGGCGAACTAAAAAAAATCTAGTCCATTTGGTTTACGAAGACTCGGTTCTCCGTGTTATGAACTGGTCCGTTTCTTAGTGATATTGCGGTTATCATAAACTATGAATATTATTATATACGTAAAAGATATCTGAATAGGCCTGTTTATCACATCCGCAGCCACACGTGCCTTATGCTTCTATGATTCACTAAACATGATAATGCATAAATAAGTTATGTTAATAATGATGTATGAATTAAAGTTCAAGGCATCTGATTAGTCTATTTTTCACGTGGCAGTAAAATATAGCTATTTCAATTATGTCGTTGACAAAGTCACGATCTTTTGGGCATTCTAAAGCCTAATATACAGCAATTGAAGCATACATATTATATAAGCAAAGGTAGAGTAAATTCCCGCAGCTTAATCTGATAACAGTTTGGTATTATAATTGACGGTCGCTTAGATTTATGGTTTATCATATACCTAAACACTTGACGTCGTTCGATAAATAAGGCATTCATGACTCCAAGGTTAAATGACTAGCAGTCTCGAACCTGGACTTTTACTAAAAGTTTACAACGCTCAAACATGATAGTTATCAGTTAATTCCTTGTAATGAAGTTTTCTGGGCGAATATGTTGCAATTTTCGTAGAAGGCCCCGATATTTGCAATGTGCCATTGATAACTATTGCTAATACGTTGACATAATGATAACGACAGTCTTCTATAGGGTAAAGTTGTGCTTGGATGGCGGCTGGTCAAAATTGCAATTTGATGTGCAGATTCAAACGTGCGAGGTAATAGTTATGTTTTCATGTATTATCGAGTATAATGTACTTGGGTTTTCAATTAACGTCCTTCTTTATTAGTGACGAAGACTTCTGTTGACGCAAAGCCAGAATCTTTGCCATTCAAATTGATTTACGCCATCGCTTGGCGTTCGAACAAATTTGTGGGCTGGAATACATATGTAGCGATCGATCGATCGATCAATTCAATTGTTAACTTTAATATATTCATTGTTCAAACCATTGTTTCTAATCAAGTATTTTGTTCATTAAACGTCTGACCACAGAAATCCGAACTTTGCAAAGGATATTAGTCGGAAAGATTGACTTAAACTTTACGATGACATAGCACGTTCTTGCGGCTGTATTTTCTAGGTAGAGGCATTAACGGCATGAGCAAACTACTTTTCGGAGGTAAGGTCCGACGTTTATGTAATCAGCCTACTGATGATGAAATCTAAAGGGACCTGTAGAAAGGAAGAGCACTATAGTAGTAATAACATTGACAATTTATAATTATCTTCCAGATGTCGTTCCGAGGATATCAGTCACGACATACGGATGTGCTGCTGCGTCGATGCGAACCTCCATAATAATCTGCTACGCTTGTCAAAAACTGTAACAAAGATCTTACAACCGTCGCAGAACTAAGTACTCTCGGAAGAAGTGAATCAACGTGACTGGTTTATAATGAAGAAATAAACTATATCTAATACGTATATAAAATTGACAAGCGCAATGATTTAATCTTAAACACTTGGCTTGGAAATATTCATACGTAAGTATTGTTCGATTGTTAACAATGAATGCATCATTGAAGGCGAAACCTGATCAAAATTTCTTCAAAATGCTGTCAATAACTGTCAAACTGATTGATAATCTAACCGAGTTCATTATTCCAATACTGTGTAGATGATAGTAAATATAAATATTGGCTTCTGATACGGAAATGGATGTAAAGGTAATTTGGAGAACTAGAATGGTACGTTCATGGCTTCTAATAAGTGTTTGTTGTAAAGTTTTAATCGAAATTACAACACATAACACAGTTGGTTAACATATCATTCCAGCAGGTTATTATTGTAGTTGAATAACGAAAAGATTCGAGGGTCTCATGAATATTAGACGTTGCAGTTAATGTTATCCATTGATGGCTCGTAAGCGTATCTATTTGCCTTACCGCTAACTTCAGGGGAAATATTAAAAGTGGGTATACGATGCTCAAGAACTGTTATTTGTGTTTTCTCTGAAATCTAACGCTGTATTCAACAAACTCACTGAAACAAACAGAATACTTGTCGTCAATATGACACTTGAAGTTTGAAAATATTGCAAATTTTCAATGCTCGGGAGTTGAGTCTGTTTTACCCAAATTTATGTTTGAATGGGAAGGGCGTCTGGCTTTAAAGTGTCGACGCTGGATTATATCCCTCGCTTGTGTCCTGTATGCTTTTTTGAGGTTAGTTCACGTTATAACTTACAGATTTGAATGTTTAGACCTAATTAATGTAGTGTTTGATAAAATTGAGATCATAGTAATAGGATTTTCAGATTCGGTGCGTTCGTTATGGATTGTGGCCATACTTATATTGTCAGAACAAGAGTACTATATTATAATTACAGTAAAGAAATGTTGATCAATAATCAGCGGATAATTGTAATATTTTCTTTTTAATACTAAATTTCTACCCCAGTAACTAAATGTCTGTTACCACGTTTGTTTGTTTGTTTTTTTTTGTCATATCTAATCCTCAATGACTTGTCTGGCACAGGTTAATGATCATGTTTCGTTACAGCTTCATTTATTTGACGCTAGAGTTTTACCAATGTACGGGAATCCCAGATATCAAACGTGAATATTTGGAAATCTCATAATGGACAAAGCTTCTTATCGGTAATCATGTGACTTTATGTAGCGGTCAAGATATGCAATACCAAAAAATGCTTGCTAAAACGGTTTTACTAATTGATGGTTTGTCAATCATCAAACGGCAGTAACAAAATAAGGAGACTGAGTTTTTATTGGGTACAAATTGTCAATAGTTCGTGTCTTTGATGTGTTCAAACTCGTCTGCTATTAGAATTCCGGCTCCCATTGTAATTCAAGGTTACAATCACATCGTTCTCCTATAGGATGGGGTGATCGGCAATTCGTTAACATGCGCATTCGGATTCTATTGCAACCGTAACTTAAGGTACGTGGTAATTGCCCTAACGATTCTTATTAATAATTAGCAAAGTCTCCGTCCGTCATCTTCTATCAGATCAACAGTTAATTAATCACTATGTTTATCGTTAGAACATCAAGAACGTTGAAACATCGGAAATTGGAAGAGATTCTAATTCTATCTATAATTACTTCTCTATCGATAATGCATCATTCTAGTTTTACTGCAAGACATTGGACATTGATTCGGAATAGTGTTTTCCAACAATTGTTTGTTATTAACGGCTTGGCTGACCTACTCAGATCGATCCAATTCGAGATAAGCACTTTTTATTTCGGTAAACAATGTTGATTCGATGTCGCTTATTGGTATGATATTTAGTTAATGTACCCATTTCGAGTTGGGTCAATAGAACACTACATGTGGGGAGAGGCTGAAAAAGTTATGTTGTCGATTCTTTATTTGATGATTCTAAATACAATATTTCAAAAACTATTTTATTCTCTCAAAGCAGTCCTATTAACATCTGTGCAAAGTTTCAAACGTTTTGCTAACTTCAGAACTTTTCATTGTCAGCTTTTGGGATGGTGTTAACAACTGGCTGAGCAATCAAATTTTCAACACCAAAACATTTTCTCTTTCGTTCTCATAATTAGAAAAAATCACAAGAAGAACGGTCTGGAATGTATGGAAAATTGGGAGTGTTACCTGTTATTTTTGAAGACGATTGAGCAGCATTGTCATAGTGAAGCATAACATCTTAATTTCTTGCGATAGTGTACAAGTGTATGGGACATACCGACCTGACTAGCCATTTATTCGGCAATAAGTGAGGGTTAGTGTTATAAAGCGGCAATATTTTTTTGAAGTCATTGCTTTCGCGAGGACGCGCTCAGAATGAGCCTTGTCAAGAATACTCTAATTCCTATTCCTTGATCAGCTTTAAATAATTGCAAAGACAATACTTGTTTCCCACTGGCATTGACCAACTCGTTGACCTGATTTGGCACCCACCATGAAATGAAAATTATTATTACCGTTTGTGGCATCTCGAAAATGAGCGAAATGGATTCCGTGATTTCTTTTGTTTTATTCATTCCTCGAAACGATTGTTTTTGCGTAAGTCAGCTGATTGTTAAAATCTAGCGCCACACGTAGTTGAGTTAATTTGGCAATAACTCCAGCTTAGCCCTTATTACTATAGCTTTTCCTAATTTCAAGCTCGTATATTTAATAGCTCCTTTGGCTCAATTTGCTTTTTTAAAAATTACCCGTGTGCTAAATGATGTAGGCATCGATGATTAGTAATCAGTCTTTTAAAGCATCTCCCAGTTTTGTTTTAGGCCGGACATTTACAACGTTTGAGTAATTCAAGCCCGAATTCTTTACTGTGAAATTCGTAATTGGTGTTTGTCTACTGTATAAATAAAGTATTATTCTCATAAAACATAGTTATTCCTCATAGTCAGACATAAGTTGGGTCTCTAACAAATTACATACACAAAGCTGCTTCAATCTAATTTAATATTAGTAATAATAATAATAATACTTTTTTTTTGTGATAATTTCTCTATTATTCTATTAATAATCAGATTTATGCTGACTTCTCTATCTTAGTTTTTATATATTTTGAACCTTCCAATAACTGTTGTGAGGCTAATTCTTTCATTGTCATTTAACGTCCAATATCTTATTTTGTGTATTACAACAGCATTCATTCATGATTTAACAAGTACGTGTCGGGAATTAATTCTTTCGTAACAATTTAACTTACAAGTATGTTAGTTATTTTAAGATTTAATTTTGCATATGCTTGTCTTGCGCACAAGTTAAACTGATATCAAGTCAATAAATTTCGACGAAAAATGTGTTTGTAAAATAAAGTATTGTCCATATTAATATTTTAATTTTCGGATCCAAATGGATAAAGTGCTTACCGAACAGTGCCAGACAAAAGTAATGGCGCAGGTATGTGACTTTGTTTTGAACACATGGGGGCTAAAAGTTTTACGTGTAGCTCTCTAACTCAAGATTGCGGTAGTTTAACTAAAAATTGAAATAATCACAAAATGTGCATACTTTCATGTAAAAAAAGTTCACCATCTTATTGTCTACCAGCACAATTAAACGTTGGATTGTTATATTCAAAGAAGAATAAGAAAAAATTAAAGACAAAGGTTCGTTATGGAAGCAGTGACAGTGCCAAGGTCGAGGTCTTGTTAGCAATAACCCGCGTATTTCTATTAAAAATTTAGCCAACGCAACCAGTATTTCTCCTAAAAAAATTTTCTTTATTTTGCACAACGAACTGTTTCTTACGTAGGCTTCATTTACGACAACGCAGCGTTACATAAAATAACGATTATGACGGAGTGTCTTCATAACGAATGAGTAAAACTTTCCATACAGTCTAGATCGTTTTCCTTGTATAAATAAACAACTGAAGGGAAAATTTTTAATAAGGTCGAAAATTGGCAAAAGCCCGACTATGAGAAGTCTTCCCAAAGTCGGCAAAATCGTCTGCAATGTTGGATATTGATGAGAGTAGTTTGAGGAATTAAATAGTCGAATCGATAATTATTATAAAATTTCTGGAAATAAAGGTCTACGCGCAAAACTTTTCAGCTCACGAGTACGGGTGTTTAAAATATAAACAATAAAACACAAGTATACAGACTATTTATACTCGTTTTTAAATTTCAAATGGCATCTACACCCACTATAAAGAAATGTTAAACCGGTTAAGTCTCTTAAGGCAAATCATTCATTAATGCAAAGACAATTAATAAACAGAAGTTTTCTGCTTTCTTTTAACCTTCTTCGATAAAACGGGCAACATTCATTGAGCTAATCGCTCGCAAAAGTTATTACTTGAATAACATTACCAAACTGGAAAGATTATCAATATGATTATTCACAATGTCAAAGAATCAAGACTGTATAGAAGGCATATATCCCAAGTTAGATGTTAATGAGCGTACTACATGATTTTGCTTCAGTTACCACGTAAAGTGCTTATTTTAACCCAGGAAATTGTCTAACTAGAGCGCGTAATATTGCGTCATATTTGAGGATTTCTAATTTATTTCAATACGTGTTAAAAACCGACCGCTATTACTTTTGCCGGTTTTGTACCTAATGCTTTATTTATTACTGTTGAAGATTTTTTAAAGATAATCCAACTTAATAAAAACATGAATTCCAAGTGGACTACAAAAAAGGTGTTGGTAAAAAAGTGCTGAACATCAAAACGTTATCATATAAATTATTATTAGGAGGTTAGCTTTCTTCTATGAAATTTGAAGAAATGTTACTTGGATTATGGTCTTCATTGTTACCACTGAGCTCAACAATGCATAGCCTTACGGTAAAACCAATAAAAACAAAGCAGTACGTTGATTCGTCTATGCTGTTCATACCGTCAATCTTAACCAAATAATGTAGTTAAATCGACCAAATTAGCGCTTCAGTACATCTGACAGATTCGTATTCGGCCGACAATCTGACGACCAGTATACTAAAATTTTCGTGTAAATAAACAAATCAAACAATAAATAATACCGGCAAAGAATAAATAAATAATACAATAATAACAACTAATGTTACCTTAAAAGTTAGTGCTGACTGATAATGTGCTTGTTAATATTATAGCATATTTTTATTTTATTTAGCTGCACTTACAATTGAATGCTAAAGATGTTCTGTTTGTTCTATTTTCTTTGCAAAAATCTAATTTTATACAAGTCGTATTTTAAAAGTTTTTGTTTTATTGTTTATACTAAACATAATGTTACAGGAGGTCCGAAATAGGCAGGCGTCATAATAAATGTATAGAAAGAACTATTTGGTAAGGGCATAAAAATTCACTATGGAGCACAATGCGAAAGTCATAAAATTGTCTCTTAGAATGTAAAGTTGTAATCTTATATGTGGGAAATGTTACCCCGACCTTTTCGTTATTAATAGTATTATATCCATAGACAGGGAGCACCGCGTCTGTTGTATGGAGATAATACTCAAAATGTCATATCGTAAATGTAGTTAACAAATGTATAATATGCCTGGGGGGAACGGATTTTTCTAGAAGGCATCGAAGTTCTTGTTTCCTGGAGAATTGTGTTGTTACGCCAAGTGAGGATTACCATATTCGTTTAATGCGCAGAATTATAAATGGTTAATGACCTCATTTTGTGTATCCATGAAACCGCGATGTAGATTATCTAAGACTTACCATTCTCATTATCATGTGAGTACTGCGTAACCGTCGAGGTTGCACAGTAACGAACCCCCAGATCAGATCTATCAATCAGTTTATATTTATAGAGTAAATAGAGAAAAGAAAGAATTGGATTAGAATATTTGAAGAGAACAAATATACGACAACTGAGAAAAATTCTAATTTACAAGCACCCAATAATAGCAGCATGGTTCTAGTAATTCAAATTCAGTCATAATATTAGTCATGTTGCTATTTCCCAACTATAACTGTCAATGCAATTCAACCAGCATTTGCTTACCTGTTTGTTATGCTATGTCTTTTCATCCCATTGCTAGTCGAATTAATCGAAACAGATAAAGGAACAGACCTTACATGAATCATATATAGGCTACATAGAGACATCGAAACGAACACTCCACACATAATCCCAGTGCACTCATAACGATTGATGCCGCTAATAATAAACAATTCGTATGAATCAGTACAACATGTAATCAAAATCGAAGCCAATTTAACGTACATTCTACTTCTTACAGACCACGATCTTGATACTGAACAGGTTTTAAAATAGTGCTATCGATAAATGCGAATTCAATTCGGAAGTCAGCATAAGAATGGATGTGGCCCGCGAGATTTCTATATAAAAATTTTTTTTAGTTTTCGAAGAATCGGAGTGGGCGTAGATAGTTCGGATGCGAAATTTCGAAAAGGCAGGGATTTGTGTGCGGAGTGTAGATCTATTATGTATGTAAATTTACGAGTAAGTAAAGGGAACATCTGAACCAACAGATTGTTAATCAACATATTTTAGGAAGATGAGATTTGTTGCCGAGTATTATCTAATCTAATAGTTACGATATACACATATGTATGTGTGTATGAAAATGCGCATACCGTCATCAGATAAACAAGAGAATGGAATCAATCGTCTCTCGAACGAGACATTAGGAACAACGAAATAAGGTTTCGTTTGATCGAAGGGTTGTTTAAGAAACTCGCTAGTATGAAATGCCCAGGCAGGTGGGGGGATGAGTTCGTTTTTATGCGCTAGGGGAAAAAAACTCATGGCGTACGAGAGAATATTTCCAAAAGTTAACAAACCTTCGGGCCGCAAATACGCAATACGAAATGCGGTGGGGACAATGCACACGAAGAAGATAATACGCACAGACTGGACAAAATTTCGAGTAGCGGTTGGTTGGCCATAATGGGGAAGAAACGAGAGTATATTTGGATGTATTTCTGGATTGATATATTTACAGGAAGACTAGTCTGTCTATTTGTAATCAGTATATATGCTATGTATAGTAAATATTGTACGAGAAGAGAAAAAAAACAGTAGAAAAAGTAAAAGTAGAGCCTAAACTTGGAGTTGAGGCGCGTGATGTGTAGCAAGTAATATAATAAGTACAGGATAGCGTTTGAAATTCATGATATTCAATATACAAACCAATAGATTATTGTGTGTTTCGCCCTCATTAAATCGTGCATACCATTAATTATTATTGATTAATGTCATGGTCAGAAAGTTTCTTTAATAAGATGGGCGTTACAAAAAGAATGCAAAAACAGAAGTCACAAGATGCCTAAATAAGGCGCATGTAACAATAACGGCATACAAATCTTTTGCTCTACCCCATATTGAAAGGAAAAGCGTTTTTTTAGCGTTTCAATGTAGCTGCCACTAATAAAGGAATGCGAATCTCCACCATCCGCACTAGTACAACATTTGTGTTACTGAATATCTATCCTGCGTAAGTTGCTGCAAAGAGAGGTCAATCTTAGATCGATGTACGCCCCACCCCTTGTTGAAACAGACAGGAAGAGATGGTAAGTGCTTAAAGAGGGAATGCTGTGATAAACATTACGACAATTCAATCAATACTGATAAGCTCGCAATTTAGATTAAGATAGACCATTGGTATTTAATAATATGATTTATTTATTTTGTTTGTTTGTTTTGATTACATGTGTGTGTGCGATGATGGTTTATACGACAACCTTTCCTCGTCAATGTGATAACGAATGATGTGTCAAAAAAAAAGACAGGTTGTCACAATGAAGTTTCAGCCCTAAAATTCCCATACGTGGCGTATTTTCATTAGATCTGAGAACAATCACACTTACACACTCATTAAGATAAACAATACAAATTAACAATCACCCGATTATCAGCCACACATACTTGCCCTATCAATAATTACAGTTAAACTCTCTTCGCTACAAATATCACCCTCTCTCGTCGAAGGCGTATCCTTTGTTCATCCCCAACATTCCGCTTTATCCCCATTTTTAACTTTTATCCTCTATCACATTGGTGTAAACTTTAACAAGTGGCCGCAAGCATTGCATCCTATATTCTTCTACATGCATTTGTAAAACAATAGACCCACATAAACAGAAGCAAACAGCAACCCTTGGGTTTGAGATATGATGTATTTTGACGTCTATAGGGCAAGTGAAGAGGAGGAGGAGGAGGAGGAGGAGGGAGGAGGGAGGAGGAACGACAATTAAACTTTTTCTACTACGAATGCTCATAGTGCATTGGATTACCGTTTAGTTTGTTACAATACGTCGGAATATCATTTTTTCTGGAAAATTGTCACTGTGTAATTTATTTTGCTTGGGTTTATTCTCCCGATTTATAAGAGAATAGCTGTCAGAATTTTGTCAGTTCTCTCTTCTCTTTTTGCTTCAATATAGTTAGTATATTGTACCGAACACACATTGCGCCTTGATGATTAAATAAAGTTATTAGCAAGTAAAAGTATTCGGTAGTAACGATTTATCATACTGTGCATGTTATGACGTAATTGATATCAGGGGAATGCTGTACATCACCCCTGAACGCAATTCCAAGAAACCATATGTTTGATGTGTTTGCATTCAACACCAAATATGAAGCCTTGTTATGATAATTTCTATGCTTATGAAACATAACCGGTAACTTTGCATTTGATCTCGTCGGCTTTCGTTACTTTATTCCCGTCTGCTTGATCTAATTCACATGCATGTGTTATTTGACATCTGATTTATTTCAATTCTCGCTCTACCCAATCAATGCTGCTACATGCTTTCTATTTCTTTGACAAGTGATAATAGGATGTGATAAAATGAAGGGGGCAAATGAGGTGTCACTCTCTCCTTTGAATGCTGATCATCTTTTTTTGTTTATTGCTTATCTGTTTGTTACTGTTTATCTTGTCCGCCCCTTTTTTTGCGCCTCGTCTATTCAGAGAAAGCAGGTGTCACTTTACTTCACAATGACAAAAGTATTTAACCGAATCTCACTGCAAAATGGGAATCCCTTTTCCATTAGGGCAGAACGAGAAATAAAGAACAGGCTATTATTTGACAATATCGAATCGAATTGTAACTCGTTGCTTTGCTTATATCCACGAAGCATCATTTTCGGGGAACAACTTACGTGCAAATATTGACAGTCAGACTTTCTCGAAAAAGGCGGATCTCTCTCGAAGGAGTAACTGTGGTTATGTAAGCGATTGTTACTCATGGAGAATAGATTGTGGGGAATATATTGTGGGGGAATGTAGACAACTGGATTGATTGTAACAATGAGAATTTTACTGCACGCCATGCCAGCTGCATAAATTTTGTGTGCCCCCCCCAATCCAACCCCTATTGTTCAATACAGCTCCCGCAGAAAATCTGCAATGTCAATGTCGAGAGGCCAACTTGTTAACAATTGACCCACGCCCATGCTTTTTTTTCTCACACGATTGTCAGAATCTTGACATGTCGGTCACATGATTTTAATTTTCACGTGATTAATTGTATTGTGAAACAAGCGAATTGCGCCGTAATTAAAAATGCCCAAAGAGAGGAATTTTGAAAAGATCCTCTGTTGTTCGGCTAGCTTTTCGCGTAATGATTTCATTTGTCGGTTAATGGACATAAACGTTCTTTGCACAAAACACATTATCAAAATGAATTGCTTTCTTTAATAGCAATATAGTCCCATAACTGGCAACTGGTCAGGCGATGTAAAATTTTTGACAACGCAGTTTGAAAAAGAGAATGCTTAAAAGTTGGGTTTCGGATTAATAGGAAAATGCTTTTTTATGCTAACATTCGGGTTACTTCTAAGGGTCAGTGTGATATCATCACCAAACGTCATACTGACAATTTGCGAGGAATTACCGCGACAGATGATTACTTTAATATAGAGAAGGTATGGGATGTGGCTTTCATACACTTATCAAGTCACTTCTGAAAATAAGCAAGCTCTGTAACCAAACCAAGATAATATTAATGTTGAAAACGAGTAAAGTGGTTGCTAAATTATGCAATGAAGTAAGTTATGGATAACTTGCCCAATGATATCAATGCTATTGACCAAGGAACTAATTGAAGAACTTATGCAAAAATGGAAAAAGAAATTGAGCATCATGATTTTGCTATCAGCAGTTAAAAAAAGTGAACAAGTAGTGAACCTACATTAATAATCAAATTTATGAGTCTGATTTTAACACTTTTGTGTCCCAGGTTTGAATTACAAAAAACGCACACTTACCACAAAGACCCAATTTAATAGCACCCGAAGCTTACTATTTAAAATGAAAATGTGACAAATACTGGTTAAAACGAATAGTTTCTCAATTAAAAATCAAATGCAACAGTTAGAACGGATTCTTGACCGAAAAGGAAGAATTACAAACAACTAGCCAGATTAAGAGCCTGAATAATAGCGGAAAATAACTCATCAATCAAGTTCTCCCGAGATTAAGTGCTTATGTACATTTACTGATTAAGGAGACGTAAGTTACTAAATGTTTGTTACAGAACGCTTGTTACTTATTTTGGTTATTAAACTGATTACAATAAAAATAGAAGCTTATTTAAACACTTTTTATTAGTATAAACATTTCTCAACTACATTTTTACTGGCTTAGTCCTACCTACTACTTACATGTTGATCAGAATATGAAACGTGAACGTTTTTGCGCTCAATCGTAACTGTAATGACAGTAGCATTAACGCTAAAATAGAATTTGTTGTAAAATGTCATCTACTAATTTTATAAT
This sequence comes from Paraglomus occultum, assembly GCA_910592205.1. Lineage (NCBI taxonomy): Eukaryota > Fungi > Glomeromycota > Glomeromycetes > Paraglomerales > Paraglomeraceae > Paraglomus > Paraglomus occultum. Next base: position 11,828 of record CAJVPJ010000274.1, on the reverse strand, counting down.
AAGTTCTTTCTAGCAAAAGCACGAGAGTGAAAGAAGAAAGTTTGCAGTATTCCTTCGACTTCCCTGGTCCTTTTGAGTCACGTTAAGTACAGATAAGGGAGAAAACATATGTATACTTGTCCCAACATGGTATGGCTTTTTTAATGCTAATGCATAAAGAGAATCACCTTTTCGGGAAAACCTTACTCATATAATGGGAGAAGTTTTTTGTAAAAGTTGGCTTCTTTCTTTTACGAACGTTATACTGTAAGTTGGTTCTTGGACTCATAATTTGAAAGTAAGGCGCTAGTTCTATGCGGAACGCATCATATCTTAACAATTCAACGTGTTATCATTTTCAAGACAATTTATACTCGTTTCGGCTGACGGAAGTGTAGCGATTGAGTACTTTGTTGACATTTTTACCGAGACTTGGAGTCCATGAATTTAGCATAAAATTTGCGTGACGAGTCAGTTATGTCAATTGTGGCATTCGTTTTATGTTGTCATAAACACGTAATATTATACTATTGGTTGCCAGATTCGAAGTGCGTCATGTTTTCTGAAAAAGAGGCGTATTGCGATCCCAGCAGTAAAACGTTTGCTAGTACGCGTCTTTTTTTAAGGCGTCGACCGGTCCTCCGCCATTCATTGCTTTTTAGTTTGGCCATTAACAATATATCTTGTTCAGATCTAAAGAGAGCAAACTTTCTTTTGGGATTATTTTGAGCAATTTATATGGCTTTTTTATATTCGTTAGAGCTTACTGTTATTCTTCATATACAGTTAACTCTGTCTATTCTGACCTTGTTGCCTTACACCGTTCCCAATTTCGCTGCATCAAAAATGCCATATTAATTTTACCTTATACAGCTAAATGTTAATAACTCTGTTCATATGGGATCCAGCGCAAGTTACACATAACTATAATTTCCTTTATATTATATAAAACGGTTTACTTATACCAGCAAAGTTAAGCAATTATTTGGAATATATTAATATTAATAAATGTAACCATAACTTAATCAATTCTTTGCCAAAAATAAAAAAACACACACAGGCTTTAACTCCGGATTTATCTTTCTGGGCTAGCAATTGCTCAGCCTGGTTTCTTCCTCAAACACACTTAAAATTCAAAGACGTTGCTGTTTGTCTTTTAGCTCAAACGTAACTTGATAGACATTATAAAAGTCGTAGTCAGATGCGCCTGAAGACGCATTTCGAACTGTTTGGTTCGAAATTAGCGGTAAAAATGCTGAAGGTAATATGGCAATGGTACATATTCATCGTATCAAAAGATTAATAGAAAATTTCATCAAGAATCAATAAGATTACAGATAATGTAAAACGGGAAGAGAAAAAAAACAATTGCGTACGACACTAATGGCCGACATTGTGCGTTGCTTTTTTGTCTTATAAAATTTATTCCTCCTCTTTTTCCAATTTTATTCCTCCTATTTACGTCCTAATAAAAAAGATTTAGAAGATATTCCTTCCGAGGGGAGTAAGGAATACAAGGCTGTATTATTGTGACAACAATCAAGACTAGGTTTTATTGGCAAACTTTCGTGCCATTTCATCGACAAATTAATCTAATTGACATACAATAGGTGGAAACGCCTGTTGACTTATGGTGAAAAATCGGACATAAGGATATTGGCAGTTTTTAGATAATTTTTGAATCAGGGATTTCCCAGCCACTGCTTCTGCTAACTTTTAGTTAATTTTTAGCCTGGTTAAAATGCTTTTATAATAGGCAATTTAATTAATTTTTTCATTTCCGTAAATGGTTTGTACTTGTAACAAATTGGATTTGAATGATAAACATTCTGCACCAAGTATTTAATGTTATCTACAAAAAAAAAATCAATTTTGTGTCCAAATTTTTTCATCTTAGTATATGCTTGTGCGTAATTAAAGTTCTTCACAGATAGAGTACAAAATAAAGAATTAGAATCAAAGGTAGAAAGAAAAAAGCTAAGAAAGTTTGATGCAGTGAGCTAAATGCATACCGTCGGGACCGTAGAACTTTTATGGAGTTATGCATTTAGAGGATAGTTACATGATATTAATATGGAGCAAAACTAATTGATTGGGTGTCTTTTGCCCGTAAATAAATTCTTTCGCAAGCAATAATAAGAAATTTCAAAACGACTTTAACGAATATACAAAGACGTGAAATTTGCTTATAAGGATCTTGTTGATAGTGTAAGCAGACGTAAAAGTGGAAGTCGATATCTCGATTGCTAAAGCGTTCAAGTGAGTCTTGGGATATTGTACAAAAAATTATTTTGTTGTAGATGAAAAATAGGAATTGGGAAGCGGGTAATTAGATAAAGAACGTTTTGTTCTTTTTTTACATTAAACAGATTGTCAAAGACAGATTGGGACTTAATATTATGTTGTAATCACACATGCATTATTATACTGCACAAGAAAAGGGTTCGTATCATTTCACTGACAACAAAAAGGATAATTTCGAGATAATTAATGAACAAATAATTGTCAGTGAAATGATTGGCTCCTTAAGAAAAACCGATAATATGTCACGTAATTATGCATTTAAATATTATGTAAGATTTATAAAAATTGATTGCATATTAATATGCGTTTAAAGGGTGTATGCAATGACAGTATAAGTCCAAACTCGGGACCAGACAAAAGTATGCATGTAGAGGAGGTATGCATTTAGAGGATATGCATTTAGAGGAGTCTCACTGTATTTACGAACGGGTTGAATCTCCTCACACGTTACAAAATAATTATTAATAAATACTAATATTAATGGTGACAATTGATCTAGCCTTCAGAATTTCTATTGAGTGAAGTAATTTTATAGTGCTTCAAAGAAAAATAACATATTACTATTGGTAATAATAAGAAAAATAAATTTATGAGTGTTAGAAAAAAATTTTGTGTAGAAGTTTATCATAAACTATGTTGTACTGTCAGTAACAGCATGTTAACTTACCCAGTCCAATTCGTAATATTTGTTAACGAACAAATAGATTTCCTTGGTAGAAATAAGGCTTTGCGATTTACTATAAAAGAAAAGAAATACCCAGAAGTATACATTAAACTAAGTAAGTTAATGTAGTTGGTGGTCCAACGGGGTTATCCACAAGAACTCTTTCTAATATCGTTAATGTCGTTAGCTGTCATGTAAAAATTTTTTTGTTTAAAAACGCGATTCAAGACATATACAAACAGCATCAATGGGAAACACTTCAGAGTTAAGACAGAGACGGTAGCTAAATCGATTGATAAATATGCTTCGCTTGGCAGTCGGCGCGACATTATTATGTTTATACTTTTTTTTCTTAATCTTTTATTAGCACTTTCTTGAAACTCTCTCTTTTCGACACTTTTATAAGCGGTTTGGATGCTCTTCCAGAATTTTGGTATCTTGATTTTACAAACATAAGGAACAATTTTTGCTGCTTGTCTTTCTGTAAAATACTTCTGATGGTTCCGTAATTCTTTAGTGGCGGATATTATTTTGTAACGTTGTTCAGAGTCATCAGAAATTAGTGAGAGCACATTATTGTTAATATTAGTCCTTCAAACATTCTTGTTTCTAGTTAATATCATATATTACGTATATTCACTTACAGGTTTTAGAATGCGTATGCGAGGTTAATTAACAATAGAGCAACGTATGCCTACCGTGTCATAGCCACTGCCAACATTACTGCATTTAACACGTAAGACATTAGTTGAGCCACTTGAGCCATTTTTTGCCGTCGCTTGATAAGAAATGCGAGCTGAAGTTGTATACACGATAAAAGATATCGTTATTTCAAGCAGCTTTCGTAAATTAAAATCTAGGATTACCGCTTTGTGACAAACCTTATAGATGTTTTTATTGCAATAATCCCATTAAATCTGTATTCGACGTAAACCAATTTACATTTGTACATAATATTCGTATACGAGAAAGCGTCTATAATACACAAAATTGACTGCATATACAATTAATCTGTTAGTTATCACCATTGTTGTCTCCTGAAAGACCGTTTTATAAAGTCTATCTATATAAAACAATTGTATATACTCACACAAGGAAAGAGACTTTATATTTATTGCGGATGTGTGATGATGTGATTTGGTACAGTCGACCCTCTAATATCAACCTCGCGGAACCGGCCAATTTCGTTGATATACAGTATGCGGGGTTGGATATCATGGGGGTGATATGACGTCATCTGCAATATTACATACGTCTCGACTTAGGGGGGGAAAATGCTTATCTTTGGTTTCTTTCTTTCTACATATTAATATATTATCCTTAAACTAACCCATCTGTTCACCTCTTATGAATTGTGGACGAAAAAGTCTGCTAACTTTTTTTGTTGCCTCGCCTCGTATATATTCAATTGAATACGAACGCAACAGACTTTGCATCTTGGTATGTCTTGCTCTTCTACAAATTTGGCGGAATCTTGCTGTTCTGGTTCCTCATTCATGATTATTATCTTGTTCAATGTGAATTTTTAAAACAGCGCGGTTTTATGCAGCACGATATTCAAGTGATTCAGGTTTCAATAATATATAACGCGATGACACATGAAATAATTACGAAAATATGTAAACTGTCATTTCTTACGTTCAATTTTTTCCTCCTTAATTTAATATTGATGTTGATATCAGCAAGGTACAGTACATTTAATTAGAATCAAATCTGATATGTGTTGATAGGGATATCAACGGGGTATGATATCAAAATTGATATATGCGAGAGAATTTACATATGGAGAAATCCGTTATGTAATTACTGTTGCTAATAGAGAGAGGTTGATATTAATGGGGTGGATATTAGAGAGGGTCGACTGTAATAAATCACGTGAATGTAGCACACATCAGCCACGGCGATTATTATCGGCGAATTATTTAGTCAACCTTTGTCACCGAGACTTTTTACTGACATTTCAATCTTTTAGTTGACAATAGTAAATAAATCATCCAATACAGTTTTACAATAATTGGGAAAATTAAGCAATACGACATCAATAAAATGATAGACTCAAAAATCAAGTTCAGCAGACGTCCATACAGAAAAATCATATATCATAAATTGAGTATTTGTATTGAGAGAAAGCGTTGTTATCGAATATGAGTACGCCGTTTTTCAACAGCGTTTCAGAATTCATTAGCTTGTAAATAGTTCACTTGAGATAAAAGCGTAATTCGTTTCCTTGTCCACAAAGCAAACTTTTAATCAAACTGTCGTATTCAGTGGTCGCTTTCTTGTACTTTGAAGGATAATCTTTCTTCTGACCAGAATGTAAATCCAACGTGCTGCAATTTTGTAATTGCGGTGGCTGTTATGCGTGCAAAGTTGTTTTCTTTATGACGTTATTGATAGTCCGCAACTAACCCCAAGCCTAAGAAGCTGTTGTGACTTATGATATGTGACTATACAAAGTAACAATGTCATTAAATACTTTAAAATTGTATATGAATTAGTCAAAGTTGTTTTTTAATTTTTATGCCGAATTCATTAGGCAGTTGTGAAAGCTCTTCGCATTAAATAACGACGCATGATTTTATAAGTTCTGCGTTACTGTTCCATGGCTGTTGTACTACTGTTACCCTTCCAAGTTTACCCAATTATGTTCTTATATTAACTGCTCCTTATCAACATCTCATCTGCGCAGACGGTGTACTACATAACCCGTCGAATGACAAACAATCTATCTCAATCATTGATCTAAATAGGGTTTCTTTCTCAACCTATTCCAACGCTAATGCATCTTTAATTAACTATCATTTTTACTAACGCATCTGTTCTCTTGTTCCACAATATCTGTAAGATTTCTGACAAAGTTGATGACCGAAGCAAATTAATTGAGCCTGACTTGATATAACAAATATTAAAATGTATAAGAACAATAATTTTTAATAATGGGAACACAATAGAAATTGAACGTATTGTATAATGCCGATCGTTCATTACTACGATACGTCGAACTTGTAAGAGGCTTAGCACGACCTTCAACCTATTTCTGCTGCTCCATGCGACTGACTTCTGGGCTTGCATCATAGTCAATAAATAAACAGACTACGTCTATTTTTGTCAACGTTAAAAATATTGCAAATTAGTCGTGAACCGAACAGATACTATAGTGTGTACGAACAGGAAGATAAAGCACTGGTCCCGCTTTGATTTCTCAGCGTATATTACCTAAGAAAAAATTTTTGAATATTTGTTGTTTTACTCTGATGCATGTTGCTGATTATTTTCTTTTACGAATCACCTGACCCGAGTTTGTTTTAGAACCGAACGTAACATTCCATCAGGGAAATGATCGCTGACTTGTATAAGAACACATTTCTAAATTTGGTCAATATATCTTCATAAAATCCAAATATAGTTCGTTCGAGTGAATATAATAATAACGACTATTATAATTTCTGGTCTTCTGTTCACAATTACATTCATTTACTGTCATTCTGACATTTTTGTTCTCCGTTAAAAACATTGACATTCTTTATCACTGAAATAATGTCGAGACATATTCTTGTTACTGAGAGGGCCTTACTGCAAACACGTCTTCCAAATACAACGTACGAAAAGAGAACTAAATATTATTGCTTTCACCTCGGAAGTCGTACCCCTCCAAGGTCAGTCAGGCACTGGCATTCTTTCGTTGAAGACGTGAGACGCTATGAAGTCAGCGACTATAGTATATTTGCACCGCTAAACTTGAGGAACGATACGGTTCAAATCTTCGATGAAGGAACCCTATTGTGCTTAATGGATACAACCGTATTGTCCATAATTCGTAGCATATGGGACCACAGAAGTGTTTCTCTTTTCAGAATAAGAGATTCTTCGAGAGTTGATTGGCATATAACTGATGACGATGGGAGAGCAATAGTTTGCATTTCTCTTAAACCTTGCTGGGCTTTGACAACAAATAACAACGTCGATGCTGTTCAAGAGTATGAAAGGGGTGAAAATGACTTCCATGACTATGTTAACAACATGTATGATTACATGTTGAATCTTGGAATACGCTACGGGATATTGACAACCTACGACAATACTTGGTTCATGAGAAGGTCTTTCGAAGATGAATCTGTTCTCGAAATATCCCAATGTCACAACATCGAAACCGATCATTTGTTACTCTTATCTTGGAATTACATAATCCATTTGGGAAACGTTTCTAGACCGTGGTAAGTAATATTTATCTCTGTAATTTATTCATTATTAATTTTAGAATGTCAAAGCTTTATGATAATTACATGTGAGCGATTACTTATTTTGAATTTTATGCATGGTTTCAGTCATCCGAATCCGGACTATGATTATGATAGCTACAACAATGAAAATAATCCACCAGGTCCAACAAATAATCGTTATTTGCCCCGCTCTGTATCCGACAACTCGGATTACAACTCAAACGAACAAGGTTCATCTAGTTCAGGCGAACAATCATCTGACGGAGACGTCAACTATTCAGCAGGGGGGCAATCGCAATATTCAAAATTTGAATTACATAAGCCCACTCTCATATGGAGCGATATTATTTGGAAAAGCTATCTTAACCATTGGGCAAAGAACGGTCCCATTAAGCTTATTGAATACCATGGACAATTAATGGTACTCAAAATAACGCCCATTGGAGATGAAGAAAAATATAAAAGTCTCATCTCAGAAGTCGAAATTTACGAGCACTTGCGACCTCTACAAGGTATTATAAACATCAAGATTTGCAAATTAATTAACTCATTGTTAATATTATTAATACGTTTGTCTAAATAGGTAAATGTATCCCCCGCCTATTTCATTACGGATACGCACTCGAAGATCAATTTTACGTCCTCGCTCTCGAATATCTTCACCCTGAAGAAAAGGTGCCGACGAGAGCGTATAGTGAGCAGGCCATGAACATTATAGCCGATATACATGATCATGATGTCCTGCACAATGATGTTAGCCTGACCAATTACATTGTTTCTCTGAATAAGGCTACTGGCACTCGACAGCTCTATATGATAGACTTTGATTCTAGCAAGCTATGTGGAAAGAACGATAATAGCTTGTGGGAAAAGAAGAAGATGTATGAGAAGCAAAAGGTTTTGGACCTATTCGACGGTTTATCATGAAGAATAGAGCTATACAATAATTTATACGCATCACTCTATGAAACTATAGGTTGGTAAATCATTTATGAAGCACAAATGTGTGTTTTTCTTAATCTTTCATATGTATTTAAAACCATGGCCCAAGACAAAAAATTTATGTATTTGTATACGAATAAGAATTAACCATAAGCAAACACTTTAGATATATGTAACTATTTGCATAATGATAAATTAATTAATTATACGATACAGTTACTATTTACTATTAAGTTTTTATTATTAAATGCACATCACTATAGAGACTCTCTGTCAGTATTGTAGGTTTACAACTAGTGACTAGAGCTAGAGTGTTATAGTTGGAGAGAATGCGGTAAACAACTATCAGTGACTCACATCATACTCGAAAAGATTCGTGAGTTTGCTATTCGTCTCGGCGTTCAAGACTTTAAAGAAGATCGTCATATACCATGGCGGATACTGCAACAGTTCTAACGTTGATAAACCCGACACTATTCTGACGAATGAAGTCAACACGATCCTTATCATCAAGCAACAACGAAGATACAATATTCTTTGGCTTGCCGATTTTCACTCAACCTATGAAGATACCGAATTGTCTAATATCGCAGTACGTTATCTTCCTGCTAATACTACGGCTCGTGTGATGTTGGAATTATCATTTCGTTTAATATCAAAAATCTATCGATCTTGTTGGATTATCGATGAATTTATTGAATTACTTGATAAATGACAAATGAAACGTGTATTAACCTTTACGGCAGTGTAACCCAAGTTTTCCACATTTGGTGTTGACGCCGCAAAACTATATAATGAACGATAATGATGTATTAGTATATACTATCTTTGACAAAGTACCGAAATAATTTTAATGTCGAGACAAGTTCTTATTAGTGAGAGGGCCTTACTGCAAACACGTCTTCCAAGTACAATGTACGAAGAGAGTATTAGATATTATTGCTTTCAACGTGGAAGTCGTACCCCTCCAAGGTCAGTCAGGCACTGGCATTCTTTCGTTGAAGACGTGAGACGCTATGAAGTCAGCGACTATAGTATATTTGCACCGCTAAACTTGAGGAACGATACGGTTCAAATCTTCGATGAAGGAACCCTATTGTGCTTAATGGATACAACCGTATTGTCCATAATTCGTAGCATATGGGACCACAGAAGTGTTTCTCTTTTCAGAATAAGAGATTCTTCGAGAGTTGATTGGCATATAACTGATGACGATGGGAGAGCAATAGTTTGCATTTCTCTTAAACCTTGCTGGGCTTTGACAACAAATAACAACGTCGATGCTGTTCAAGAGTATGAAAGGGGTGAAAATGACTTCCATGACTATGTTAACAACATGTATGATTACATGTTGAATCTTGGAATACGCTACGGGATATTGACAACCTACGACAATACTTGGTTCATGAGAAGGTCTTTCGAAGATGAATCTGTTCTCGAAATATCCCAATGTCACAACATCGAAACCGATCATTTGTTACTCTTATCTTGGAATTACATAATCCATTTGGGAAACGTTTCTAGACCGTGGTAAGTAATATTTATCTCTGTAATTTATTCATTATTAATTTTAGAATGTCAAAGCTTTATGATAATTACATGTGAGCGATTACTTATTTTGAATTTTATGCATGGTTTCAGTCATCCGAATCCGGACTATTATTACGATAGCTATAACAATGAAAACAATACACCAGATTCTGTATCCGACAACTCGGATTACGACTCGAACGAAACAAGTTCAGGCGAACAATCATCTGACGAGGACGTCAACTATTTATTAGGGAGGCTGACACTCGACAGCTCTATATGATGGACTTTGATTCTAGCAAGCTATGTGGGAAGAACGATAATAGCTTGTGGGAGATGAAGAAGATGTATGAGAAACAAAAGGTTTTGGATCTGTTCGACGGCTTGTCGTGAAGAATGGAGCCGTGCTATAATTTATTTTGTTTGACCATTTGCCAGCTTTCGGAAGCACAATGTATGCACGTTGTTATCTAACCATTTGATAACCATGGGCACGTATATATGTCTATGTTTAATATAATAAAAATTAGCGAATGCTCTTCTCTTGTATTTAGATTTTGCGTGACAGATAAAGCAAACAAATGCGAGTTCTTCCGCAATGATCAAACAGAGGGTTTTTTATTGCATGCGTAATAACAAAACCCGTAAAATTTCAACATCTTGATCTAAAGCGGAATACTCGCACACTTCGTTTATTTCGGCCAAAACACATGGCTTATCGACAGTCAATAGCTTTAAATACTATGCTCGTATTTTGCGATTTATATTTCTCTGTATGTTTATTGTTTGAGATGACTTCTGAAAATATTCATGTACTTAGACTCGAATTCATAATTTAGTTGTTCCGTTCCTTCAAATACTCTCTATAAATCGTCTCAGCCTTCCACGTCAATTCTGAAAGCACTCAGAAACTTCTTCTTGCGGTAGATTATCAGTTTCTAATTTACAGTACGGGCGGAGGTCTTACTTATTTTGACAGAGTAAATATAAAAATGCTTCCAGCGTAACTTTTAATGCTAATATGGGGAGGTTGTTGCTTCAATAATTGTCCGGAGCAAAGCGAAGGACTATTTATTGCGAGGAACTTTTATTCACAAGCGAAGGACTATTACTGTCTGCGCGCACTGTGAAAAATTCGATCACATGAATTTCTCTGTGCGGCACATGATCTCGACCAATGATTGTAATTGATGTAGTACTATAATTAATGTGGATTCGGATGGTATCACGGTGTTTAGGTTTACGGCTGTGTTGAGTAATTTGGGGGGATAATTTGTTACTAGTGGCTCAGAGCGTTATTAGCGTCGCCGCCCCACTACTTTTCACTATCAATGCTACCGTTATTCCTGTTAATCATTCTTAGAATAGAATAACTTCACCTCTATCATCTGTGCTTTCTATGGGCGAATGCCACGCATTTAGATCTGATGCAGCATGGGATGATGTCTCGGGCAATATCTCAGATGATGCCGTGGGCGATGTCATTGCGAGACGTAAACTTGAATATGGCCAAACTATATAACACAGAGTTATAGACAGATATATTATTACTACTTAGTTTGGTTTAAACATAGCCTGCGCTAAAGTAATGAAGTTCATTAACAGTGTGTGTCCACGTTCTAGTATTAATAAAGTTTCTTGCATTTTTGCACTCACTCAACAACCAACAATCCTTCGTCAGTGCAATTCAGGTCGCCATTGACTGACCATAGTCTTCTTTGTATAATACAAGCAAAGACTTGTCTTCTAACTATATGACTATAACGTAGTGTACCTTGTTAGATAACGAAAAATGGCCTCAGTTGAGTTCATGCATAATCAAGTGCGGGTTATTGCTATTGCTATGTGATCATCTGATACAAACGTTTGGTATTGTGACACAATTTATCGCACTTCGCAAATATATTTCTAATTTAAACGTTATAAATAAAACTAAAGACATGCTTCGCGGAGACTAATGTTAAAGACGGAAAACTCGCGAAAACTAAAGATACTATATGGTACACTCTCATTCTCGCTAACGCTATAATTTGTTTTTTTAAAATTAAAAATCTTAAAGTTGGGCCCGATGACATGCACAGGGAGTAAAGCACTACCCAAATGTACTAATACTATGGTGCAAGACACCTAAAGACCGAAATAAAATACCCAACTTTCAAAACTCTAAGGCTTTTATATTAGAGGGTTTG
>CAJVPJ010000273.1:0-31234 GCA_910592205.1 Paraglomus occultum | reverse complement strand
AAAAAATAGATTTTTCATATGTTTTACTATGTGATCGACAAAAATTACGTAGACTTTTGTCCAGTGAGTGTACAGTACGTCTTTTAATAACATTCAGCAGTTGACGTTTACAACAATCTGGAGGTCTTACACCGATAAGGCAACATTACTAATGTTAAATTAGGCAAAGAGTTGCCTGATTCAATGCTGTAGTAAACTTAATAAGACGAAATTACAGCTTATTAAGAAGATGCTAAGTCGAAGATCATTAAATCACTACTTTTGTAGCAATAAGAACGCTCAGTAAGGATTAATGCCGTTTTCCCGAATTAAATGTGCTAAGCTAAAAAAAAATATGGATGTCTTATTCCGTAATAGTTGTTGTCAGTTAAACAGTAAAATATGGGGATAAAACAAATCTGTTACTGTGGCCCTTGACGATCTTGACCCCTGAAACTTTTGTGGCGCAATGTTTTCTGTAAACATTGAAGTGATCGCTGTAAGTAGTGATTGTGACTAATAAGAATGCGTCTTTGTTGGACCCCATCACAATTCACGAATCCCCCAATACCCAGAAATAATGTGGTGTCACTCCTTCTCATTCTTATTTGTACATTTGGCATACTCGCTTTCTGAATTTAGTCATTTGCTCTATCTAATCAATCTACACACAACGACCAATCTCTATATTTGAACAAATGCATCATCCTCATCAGATAATAATAGATATTAGATGCAGACATAGTGAAACCTAATGTAACATCATGGACTGTCGCGTTCTTTAGCAATCTGCAATTTAACAACACGGTATAATTGAACAGAGACGCAAGACGCATTGCCGGGTTTGCATTAGATAATAAGACGCAATATAATAACTCAGTGACTGTCTGGTAGAGTTGACTGAGTATCGTGTTAATGGTTTCGCCATTAGTATTCACGTTTAACCGTACATCCTTACCTCCTTTTCCTTTGCGACAATCTTCTGATTAAATTTTGTGGTTCTTGTTAAAACACAAAATGGTTACTGACATGGCGATTCCTAAGTGGAGCTGGAATGGTCAGGTCAAAAGAGCGTCTAAAGCAAGCTCTCAATGTACGGGGCCAATCAATATTCAGGTTGTGTTACCGAGTTTTCAAGCCATAATTAAAAATATAGGAAAAACAATTATGATCATCTTGAACGAATCTACATAAGTTTTTGTCTAATCAAGACATCAAATTCTGTCATTACCACATTCCTATTGTGTATGGAGCTGATGATGAACTATCTATACAATGTGTAAGATCTCCTAGCAGGGACCTGCGTTCAATTATAATTAGCAATGACGATTGAAACAAAAATTACAAAAACCCTGTGCAACCCAGTGAAATTGTTTGTGCAAATCCGATGGTATTCTTTTCCCTTGGATACAAACAAATTAAAGAACTAGTGAACTTGAAGAAAATCAAGCAACAGCTAGAAAGAAGACAAAAATCTCTCCGTTTGGGGACAGCAGCGATAGTGGCTGTATCGGTATGGTAAGCAAAAAGAAAACAGGAAACACTGGGGGCTGCATAAGCGTCACATGTTCACTGTCTGGTCTGTTGCAGCACGCCCTATTACGATTACTATATATTAGATGCATGTTGCCCATATTGTTTAATAATATAGTTATTACAGGTAATACGTGCAGCCTGTCCAACAAAGAATATCATTTTCATTAACAACGACAGTCCTAACAATTACTGCAAGCGTATGTAGGAATATCGGCCACCCCTTCAAAATATCCATATACGTTCAACTATTCTTGTACATGAATTGCCAGATACCTTTTATGAGGCTCACCCCCCCGCACTCATCTCACACACATCTTTTATACTTTCCCCCGCTGAATACCAGTAATAGTGTTACAATGTGATCGATATTATTAGTTAAGCACAAATGGGCAAGCCATAAGAATGCAGCAATGGTTAATTAACAGCATTCTGTTCATAATACTACAGGTTTGTCGTTATGTAAAGATTCGTACTGACCTCTCTGTGTTTGTCTTTCGAGTTTACATGTTCTCTTCGATATTCATGAATGCTATGCAAGCAAACATACGCCCAACAGCATAACCCGTCAGCGGTCAATCACTACTTGCAGAATACAATAAATATCGACAAGTATTGTCAGAAATACTCTTGGTATTTTATTTGCCCGTAATAACAAATAGGTTATAAAGCAAGCCATCCATTTCCCAGAATTTCTTCAACCACACAAATTTTGTCCTACTCTGGACCATCATTCACGGCCAAAGGAGAGGGTCCATATTGTTATCATCCCAAAAATAGGGGGAAAAAATTCCTGCTAGAAGGACCCGCCGGGAGAGGCAGAACAATTAGAGAGTAGAGATTTAACAAAAGCGTGTTTTATATCATAAACACTCACCGAATTATTTACACATAAACTATAATTAATCACAAAAGTCTCCATGCAAACTGCAATTATAGAATACTACCATCCATTCAAAACTGCAAGATAAAAATATACATACCCGGAGACGAGACAATAAAACAATAAAACATAACTCCCCTTTCCCCTCTATCTACAATCTTATATAATCCTACTTATATCTTCCGTAACTCTGTCAAATAGCAATCATACATAGCATCCAAGATCTCTGATTCCCTGTTTTCGCTTTCATTTCATATGGAAGACCGTCATCCATACATATCTCGCTCTCTTCCTGGAGAACATTCTACGCATCTTCCCGCCTCGCTCCCTTCCACCTCTATTTCCGTTTCTCCCTCTCTTTCCCCTTCACTCTCTCCTAATCCTGCCTTGGCCGTGCTCCCCATTCCAGTAGACGATTACTTCAAGGCAAGGAGAACACGTAGGAGTTTGTCAACCTCTTCGTCGTCACAGAGTTTATTGAAAAGAAGTTTATCGCCAAAACCACGAGCTCATTCAGGACTATATCCTCCTTCCGTATACCCTGGAACGCCTGAAAGCGATAATAATAGTCAGAGGTCGAGTTTCGAAGACTTTGATTATTCGACATCCGGAACTCCATTTAATTCTGTTTCATCGGGTAACAGTCCATTGACTAATACTCCGCCATACCTGCCACACCATCCTTCTTTTTCGCTTTCAAATAGAGAAAGGCATCATTCACTGTTTGTATTATCAGGAAAATTCACTCCCTTGCAACCAACACAACAGCAAGGAAGTTTGCAACAACAACAACAGCAACAACAACAGCAACAACAAGGAAATTTGCAACAACAGCAATCACAGCAACAGCAAAGTGTGCAACAGCAACAACAGCAACAGCAGCCTTCAACATTCACATCTACAACTCTTCAACCAAAGCCTTCATTACAACGTTCATCTAGTGCAAATAAATCACAACTGAAATATCTTCTTACTTTGAGACAGGAACAGTATGCGTCTTCAGTCTCAGATTCGGAAACTGATTCGGTAGAAACAGATTCAGATTTTTGCTATACAGATGAACTCGCACGCTCAGCCTCGTCTATTCGGAGACGAACATCCTTTCAATACAGTCCGATAAGATTTTTTCCGGATCTGGATCCCGACTCTCAGGAGAATCATGTTAGTCATCTGGCATTTATAGACGAACGCTCGCCCGAATTTACTCTCCCGAAAGTAAAACGAAAATTGCATAGAGATCTTGATGAGGCGAAATCGCGTGCCGACAGGTCTATCCAAAATATCCTCGATCGGTGGTACGAGACACAACAATATAAAGACCATTTATCTGAATTGGTATACGATGGATTAAGTGACGAGGAAGATAAACCCGAACCTCTTGTTATCAAGAGAAACCTTAGTCATCGAACATTAAGCAAGCTTAATGAGACGGCATTATTAGCAAGTGATACAGACGATGAAGCAGCATCAGGAAAATTAAGAAACAAGGGAGATGACAGGACATTATTGGGAGTGGGAATGGGAATGGGAAAGGATAATATTGAGAGCGTGTCATTACCAGGAGAGAGGTCAAAGCCGAGGGCTATTGTGAATAGGAAAAAGAACTCGGAAAGGAGAATGGTGCTCTCGAATAGCTGGCCGCCGTCCACATTAGGTGAGTGAACATTGAAGGGGTTAGTGAGCATTGTTTAAAAAAAAAAGGATGTAAGATTATTCAAGAATAGTTAATACAAAGCTCGGAATCGTTATAAAGTTCAATAGATACTTTGCACACAATTTACTTCGATCTGTTGTCTTACGTATACTTTTAATTTTATTTTCTGGTTTATAATATGTAGCCTCCTCGCATCAAAGACTTTTAGCGCGTATTGATCGAATTGCGAGAAGAATTCTTAAAACCTCAGTGCAACAACTTCTTGAGTCTGACGTAGCAGTAGAGATTATGAAAGAGTTGCAGGAGGTAATGGAAACACAGAGGAAAATGGCCGTGGGCAATGCAGAGGCCGAGGAACTATTAGCAAAATTAGTATACAACTTTGCGGATGTTACTAGAGCTGTTGAGGCCATGGTGAGTATCAGAGTTGAGAGTGAAAAGGTGGTACTTAGTGGAATGGTATATTTGATGAGGGAAAAGGAATAAGAGAAAGCATATTTAGTATGGTAACGAATGGTAATGGGCAAGCAGTTACGCCGCGAAACAGTGTGTGTGCGGTATGAATGGATGGAAAGATTAAAATAGGTACTTGGGTGATTATATTCGATGAGAAACGTATGGCTCATGACAAGTCAACGTCTTTACATCATTTGTTTGCGTATAATCACATATGGATTAAGAGTGATATTTTTTTCCCTACATTTCACACTAAGCCATATTGAATTTCTTGTTTATTGCCCCTCCCGTTATAAACATTCCTTTAGCATCAGTCATTCACCCCTGACTTGTCGGAGACAACTACGAGCGATGGCCCTACGGTAGGGCCTGAATGGTCCGTATTACACTCTCCGCTTCCATCTCCGTCCATTCCATTAACGCCTATAACGCCATCATCATACTCACTACCAATAAGTCCGAGACGCAATTCATCAGCGGAATCACCTGCATTCCTAGCAGCCCCCCCTCAAACATATTCATCTCCGTTGGCAAGGCACATGTCCATTCCCTCACCAATATCGGTGTCGTCACGACCATCAATGGAACAGAGAAGAGCTTCTGTAAATGAGGCGGTGTTTGAACTAACGGGGCCATTTACGTCTTCTCCACGTCCGAGCATTGATGAGAATATGATGACATGGAACAGTCAGATGAGAAAAGAAGTAGAACAAAAATTACATGAGGAGATGAATAGAGACATTGATTTGGAAATATTAAAAAAGCGCGCTATAGATGGTGATGGAGATCAGAAAAAGAAAGTGAAGAAGGTATAGTCTGGGGCGGGGAAGGGAGGATTTTTTTGTTATTTTTTCATGTGCTAATAAACCCGTTCAATTTTGTAACCAGACAAAGCCTGCTGTCATGAGCTTCTTGAAAAGTCTTAAAAATGCTTTTCACAGTCCAACAGCATCAAGCGGTAACAGTCCAGCCGGATCCCCAACGCGCTCAGCTACTCAGTTGTCGACAGTCCGATCCAATCATCTTACTCGTCCTCCTGAGAAAGTTCGTTCCCTTTCATTTGACTCGTCGACGTTTTCACTTTCTCGTAAATCATCAGCTGTCTCGCTAAAGGACAAGGAGAATCTTGCCGCCGGGAACAGTGCCTCTACACACGGATTTTCTGATGTCATTCTGTGCAGAATATGTGAAGAGATGATACCAAGTCACGAACTGGACGCACATAGCGAAACCTGCCGTGTCACTACAGAGTACGCATTTAAGCTGCACGAATGTGATGGAAAATTGGGAAAACTGGTGCAGGATGTGGTAAAGAGAAAAGCTGATATCTTGGCAGGGGTTCGTATGATATTCGTGTACAATGTATTGCTTTATACATTTTAATATTGATCTTTCCGTTGATTAACCTATTACCAACCAATCGGATGTTGCTTATTTAGGATAAACATGGCTCAGTCCAAGTCTATAATAGTGTAAAGGATGCCGAAGCAATGGAAAACATCGGATTAAAGTAAGAATTACGTCCTCTTCGTGTACTACACCCGGTTAATCAATATTTATAACTCGATCTCTTAACCTTGCGCAGAGCGAACAATATCAAGGAGACAGACAATCGAAGGGAAGCTCTCCGTAAATGCGAGAAATACTCCAGCAAGTTATCTCGTATTGTTGAGGAGATGGAAAAGAACCAAATCAGGGATGAACATCTTCTAACTTATGGGAAACGCTTACTGCACGTTGTAAGTAGTTTACCTAATGCTACTGACTATCTTATTTCATAATTGTATAATGAAGCATTGTTGACGCTTCTGTCTTATTCTATCCCTCCTTATAGGTCCAAGAGAAAAATGAATCTCTTCGTCTGTATTTTTCTAAACTTCGAACCACAAATGCACTATCCGGCGTGACATCGGCTGTAGTAGCTGTAATGGATAAAGATACCTCGACTCTACGTGCTCCAGCAAGAGACAAGCTCGGCCGCAAACAATCTATATCTAGCAGAATACTCTCGACGTCAGCACCACAGAGACCGATAACGATAAATCACCATTTCGCCAACCGAGAGTTTAATAATATGAACAAGGACAGTTTGGCAGCCCACAGGAGACAAGAGAGCGCTGGTTCGACAAAATCATATTACAATGAAGCTGCTGCAAGTGAGTATGGAACGAATATATGAGATTAATGGTAGATTATGTAGCACTTTTCACACCCAAGCATAAAACTTATTTACATATCCTTTATTTTATGCACCCAGTACCTGATGCTAGTCCGCCTGCGCCGAAAGGGGGCAAGAAGCTCATATCTCTTTTTGCTGCCATGCTCAGAGGCGGAAATGCCCGATCTCAGAGTACTTCAAGAGAAGGTAAAGACAATGTATCAGGGGACAAAAGCTCGAAAACACGGGTTCCCAGTATACAAGATTTTGAAATAATAAAACCGATAAGTAGAGGTGCATTCGGAAAAGTATATTTAGCTAAGAAGAACACAACAGGCGATTTGTATGCTATAAAAATATTAAAGAAGGTCGATATGGTACGGAAGAATATGGTCAACCACGTACTAGCCGAGCGAAGAGTCCTTTCGCTTTCGCGTACTCCATATATTGTGAAGCTATATTACGCATTTCAAAGTCAGGACTATTTATATCTAGTGATGGAATATCTAATTGGCGGAGATCTGTCGTCTCTGTTACAAGTATTGAGTACATTTGACGAAGACATGGCTCGTATATACACGGCAGAAGTAGTGCTTGCATTAGAATATTTACATACAAATGGAATAACGCACAGGGACCTCAAACCGGATAATATGCTCATTACAGCTGATGGACATATCAAGTTAACAGACTTTGGATTGTCGCGTATTACTCTACCTGAGAAAAATTCAATGTCGTTCACGTCGGATAATAAGCCTACGTCTTCGCAAAAGAAGAAATTGTCTGTTAGTAGATCGAAGAGTAGAGCGGATTCACGTGGATCAAATGCATCACAAAATCGACCAATATCAACAGTAGTTGCTAGCGAGAACCAGAGAAATACACAGGTAAACTTTGAACCTGATACTGATACGATCAACGACAAACAGCGGTCAGGCCTACAAAAACGAGCTCACAGGCAAAGCTCGAAAGCTCTTCTTGGCACTCCTGATTATTTAGCTCCTGAATTATTGTTGGGTATTGGGCATAGTAGTAAGGTGGATTGGTGGTCACTGGGAGTGTGTCTGTTTGAATTCATATGTGGATATCCTCCATTTATGGACGATACTCCTGAATCTATATTCAGGAATATTCTCAATCATAATATCCAATGGCCAGAAGACGATACAATTTCGCCAGATGCCAGGGATCTAATTACCAGGTTATTGAATCACGAACCTTCGGAGAGACCGTCTGCAGAGGAAGTAAAAGCACATCCGTTCTTTAAGGATATAGATTGGGAAAATATTCGGCATCAAAAAGCTCCGTTTGTGCCTAGACCAAATGACGATCAAGATACGAGTTATTTTGATGCAAGAAATCAACGTCCAGATATTCGCAGACTATCATCTGGAAATCTTGATGCAATAGCAAGCGGAATAATACCGAAAAGTGATAACAGGAAGTCAGTTGCGTATGAAGAGAATGCAATGGACGCTGTCAGCATCGCGAGCGGAGGAGCATCATCCAATTCGAGTGTAGTAAGCGGTGTGACTGGTCAAACAACAACGTTAGATCCATCAAACTCTTCTCTTTCGACATCAATTCCATCTAATAATACTCGACCCAAACCAGACTTGACGATAAACACTCACCTGAAACCACAACGGTCATTCTCGCGCAAGTCATCTATGCAAGATGATCCATCAGCAAGCTTACAGGTGAAGCCAACCCAAAAGAGACGTCCATCATTACTATTACTAAAACAGAGGCAACGAAAGCAATCTGTCAGTTATTCTCAGGATACATCGTCCGCTTCAGTTACTCCGACTACTTCAACTGCCATACCATCAACCGCTACATCTATTTCATCGCGTAGATCGACACGGGCAGATAATTCACCTGTAATGTTTGATTATGAACAACCGCAACAGGAAGAAGATGACGATGATGAGTTTGAGTTAAACAGCCAAGGAAGACCGAACGATGTTTGCGGGAATGAGTTTGATGCATTTTTGTATAAAGGCGTATCGTTCTTGGGCGATGTGAATCAAAAACTGTCATCTGCATCCACACCTAATTCAGCTGGATTGAGGCTGTCGGGCGACGTCAGTGATGATGGGAAAGGAAAATAAAAACGTGATATTGGGGGGAGAGTGGGGGGACGGATAGTAGTGTAGTTAAAAAAAACAACTATTGGGGGGGGGGGGGGGTATTTATTTATATGGGGACCTAACTCATACAATTGGTCCTTTGCGTGTAAATGTGTTTAAAATGACATTGATAATTCAGTGCTTCTTTGTACAAGTATAATATGCAATTGGAGATTTCACCATAGATGCTCTCTGTAATATATATATACATATAAAGTCTTGTGCAATCACCTCTCGAAAATGTTCAAAGGTATCAAATTTAAGTATATTCAGGTTATATAGATACTCTTTTTTGGTATGATGGCCGCATTTGTACAGTAATGGGTTTGTCATAAAGGTGGTAGGCGTGTAGACATTTTTCCTTTCAAGTACGCTTTTTTTTCATTTTATCATATACTTGCATTCAAACCATTCAAATCTTTCTTGATCATACGAGCCGAACGTCTCGACTTTTCAAGCATGCTCATTCCGCTGTTATATTCATATTCATTGCTATGCTCTGACGAGCGGAGGTTTTCTTCGGATGATGATTATATCCTAATACGTCCTGTGAATTAGTCCCAAAAAAGAAACAAACAAACCATTTCTGTAACGTATTGTGATTACTATTACGATAACTTCAACTTCTTTAATGTGATGGAAATTCCTTTTTCTATTACATCATGAATTTCTGATTTTTATCTCTTCTTTGCCTTTGCAATCTTTTCTACTTTTTACTTTATATGAACAATAATTATGTCCTTACAACCCTTTCTCGCTTGTTGTTATTGTATTAAGTCTCTAATAGTATTTTTGCTGGCTGACCTCCGTTCTCTGTTTGTCTCATTCTTATCATCGCTGCTGTTTGGCCGGTTCTTCTTGCCCCGCTTTCCGTTCTTACTATAAATTTTAAATGACATTTCCATATCACCAGTAGGAGAACCACTAATCTGATGGATAGAATCATCATCGTCAACAGCCGTATCGGCTTGTTTAGTTGATGTTTCGTTGGGTTTATACAGTGATACTGCCTCATCAGTCTAAAATAAATGAAATCATGTTAACAGGAATGAAAAAAAAGTATATATTTGGATTTTATCATCGATGTGTATATACTCAGTACTTACAGTTAGCTCAGTCATCTGAATCGCTCTACGTTTTTGTGGAGGTTGCTGCGCTTGCGTTTGCTTTTGTCTTGGTTTTTGGGTCTGTCTCTGTTTCTTTAAAGTCTCACTTTGCTTTATTATAGGTGACTCGTCTGAACGATGAAACGGCAAAAAGTTTGTGAAACCGAGAATAACAAGGTATAATAAATTGTAGGGAATACCCCTCAACAATATATCCTATCCTTACCCTTATCGTCCTCGTCACTATCACTGGATGAAGACATTAAACTAGAGGAACCACTAGGTTCACTATCGGTTTCTTGCGCATCATTGACCTCACCCTCGTCTTCTTCGTCGCTATCTTTCCTCTTTCGCTATGTGATCATCGTAATTCGTAGACATTAGCAACAATAATTTGACAAATGATAGCTGGCACATATGACCGAGTTTACTTACAGATACGTTTGGATGTAACTTCTTGAACTCTTCATCATTTTCGTCAACTTGATATTCAGGATTGGTAAATAGCTCGAGAAAACGTGGATCTTCTAATGCGGTATTAGTTGGCTATGAGAGTAGGGTTAGTGATGGATAATTTGAGAGGTGCAAAAGTCTTTGCGGAAGACCAATACAAAGTTCAACGTTGTTGTAAACAGTCAATAGCTCTTACCTTTACCCCATTTGACTTCTTTGTTTTAGCCTCGAGTAATCTGCTAGCAAGTTCCTTGTTAACTTTTGGCAGTTTCTTCGTCGCTCTGATTCGAGATTCTCTTGCCTTCTCTAATTTCTCTCTTAATGTTCTTTCGCGATATTCCTCGTACAAGAATGGGTTTGCAATTGCTCTAGCCTAAAAAAAACCCAGCAGGTTTGTATTAAGGTTACGTATGAAAATGATATCATGCAAGCTATAATAAATCGGATCATACCTTCTCATATAACCGTAAGTCAATAAAAAAGCCATGCATATACGGTCGTAAGATGTTTGTTCCTACTTGGCCATCCAGTCCCAAACTATTGTCGAAATAAAGTAGTCAAAATACAGTATCATCGTGCAACCAGTCTCTGAATTGTTGTCGTACCTTATTAATTCCTTGCGAGTGATAAATTTGTAATTTTCATATACCGTTGGTGTAGTATTTTCTTCAAGTTCCTCCTACATAATAATAGATCGAACGTGGCTGTTAGATATGTCATCTTGCTTTGCACGTATCGTGACTGTGAGTTGTCATAGATTAATAATCGTTACAACAGACTTTCATTGTACATTTTTACATTTCCAATCCCCACCACTGTTACAAACTACTCGGTGTATCTTACCGTCAAGTTGTCAAGGAAGCTACACCATCTTGGCGCCGGTCCTAGACTTGGAACATAATATGCCCCTATTTGTATCCCTTCATTAGCAACAAATATCAATCCAGATTCGGGTATGACGCAGAAGTCATTAATATCTGTTAGTGGTTCTATTGCCGTGTACGCAGAACCCTAGTATGTTTGTAAGTAGACAGGGAAAAAGTGAGCAGTTAATAATATTAAGGTTTAGCAGTTAGTGTAATTAAAAAAATAAACCATGCGTCATACAGCATTCTCACGATAGACATCTGATATATACATTCTCCTTATTCCAAATCTTGATAATTTTACAATCAGCACTTCCAACTTTCCCGTCAGCCTCGCCTTCAAACCAATGTATCCTTTTAATTGGATATCCATATTGATGATCTTTAATCAACCATGGCCGAGAACTCCTTAAATCATAAAGCAACACATGCCCAGTTGAAGTGCCAACCCCAAATGAAAGTCCATCGTTTCTATATTCAAACGCTGTTATACTACAATCAGCGACATGCACCGACATAATCCCTATCCTGGATCTAGATCTAGGGTCCCAGAATTCCATTAGACCGTTATCGGAACCAAATGCGTATAGCTGATGGGCAGGATTTATAGATACGACATTGTTTCCCACAGAAGTTGTATCGAAAGGAGAGAGGAAACGGCCTTGAGTCAGGTTTAACCTGTATATTTGGGAACTACTTGCGGATATGAGCAGATCACACGTCGGATAATGATACGCCATATCTCTTCCGAACTAGTGTAGTAAGAATCAATAATACGTTACGATTCTATTATCGACAACCAGCTGTTGGATTATATTAACATCATAAACGCGTGACATCTATTATCTTACCCACTTTAGGTATTCGCGTTTTATAGTGGATGCCTCCTTGGGCATGGAATTCTATTGTTCGATCCGTCTGCAAATGCACGGATTTAGTCCAATCATCGGATAGAATCTATAATTTAATTCAATATCGAAGGAAAAGACCAACTAATGTTAATTCACAAGCAACGACAACAAGTCAGTCACCTTTGCGTGGACAAACTCACTTCAAACGTTATATTTTCTGAATCAGTATGTCTATCAAATTTCATTGACACTTCCGAATATTCGAACACTCGTATTTGTGGTTTATACACGCCTGAACAAGAAAACAGGAACATGGTCTCAACTCTAAATACATCCGCACATTTGGTATTATTCTAGTTCAATTCTCAAAGCCTTACCAGTTGCCATACAAAATCGTCCATCGCGCGTTGTTTTTACTTTTATCGACGCCTCGGGAAACTCGAAATCTTGAATTAATTCGATCCTTGTTCGCCATTCTGGTGTAATTGCAATAACGTAAGTCTCGACCTTCGCTCTCTGCTGTGTTTGGTATTTAGCATAGCATATTGTTATTACCTGGATCGTTATTTAAAGCCTTTTTCTTACGTCTGGCAAGCCAATCTGGAACAGAACGTGACCCAGATCCATTGATAGTATATATTTTTACATTATTCGGATTTAAAACTTGGAGAGGCATTTTTCCTTTTGAATTGATGGTTTTTTTCCTCTCTTGAATTTATTGCAGGTTGACGTGACCAATAGATCATCAAACAACATCTCCCCGTGAAAATCATTTGACTTCTACGTCGGTTACGGTTATTGATCATCACTTTGAAGATTAATTCGGAATATAATTTAACCCCACTGGATTTGTAATAACTCGATGCAAATACTAATATAGTAATTGTTTTCTTTTGCAGGGAGTTACTTTACTATTGGAAAGAAAAATTGTAACAATGACTTTAATTTACGTAACATTCACCCAATCGGGCCTGGTGGGAAATGGGAAAATCATTTATGGAGGAGGGTTTGACCGTATTAGTATGACGAGCTGTGCCAAGTTGTTGCTGGTCAACAAACAAGATCTTTACTTTCGTAATTCATTCTTAACAATACAACTAGTAGAGTCTATTACTGCAAGTATTAAAATTTCAACTGAGGCATTGTCGAATTTCGTCTTTATTCCTGTACCAAGATGGGTGACATACATGAGCAAGCAGCCATTATAATAGAAGACCTTGGAATGCAGGAAATTGGAAAACAGCAATACCTCCCCTCGCCTTCTGCTTCGTCCGCTGTGATAGCCTTGCCGGTCAAGGGTATGAGCTGTATGTCATGCGTAAATTCAATAACCAATGCTCTAAAGGCTACGCCTGGTATTAACAACATAACTGTGAGTTTGAAAGACGAAAATGCAACTGTCGAATATGATCCATCTCGTCTGACGGTGAATAAAATAGCAGAGATAATTGAGGACTGTGGATTCGATGTACCGATGCATGCTGCTAATACAGATCCAGTCAAGACAATAACGTTACCTGTTACTGGGATGACTTGTCAGTCATGTGTCAAGTCTATTACCAATTCACTTTCACTTCATGAAGGAATAAGAACTGTCAACGTCAGTTTGGAAAACGAAAATGCGACTATCGAATATGATGAAACAACTATCAGCAAAAATGAAATTATTCAGATAATCGAAGACTGCGGATTTGAAGTCAATAAGCCATCGACAGCCATAGCATTTGCAACTAAATCGCTTGCATCGCCTGGTGATGCTACATTTACGACTGTCACATTGAAGAGCCCCAACCATTTTAGAAGATCGTTTAGCGAGCAACCTTTTACTAAATCTGAATTGGCGTCTGCAGACGGAGATATCAAAATAGGACAACTAAGAATACAAGGAATGACTTGTGCCTCATGTGTGAGTAGTATAGAAAAAGCGCTTAGACCAACTCTAGGTATACGCTCAATAAAAGTATCGTTATTAGCCGAGAGAGCGACTGTTGAGTATGATTCAATTGTGCTGAGTGAGCAAAAAATCGCAGATTTGATCGATGCGATCGGATTTACGGCCACTCCTATTAAACAACAAAAAGAAGATACTGTGGACTTGACCATATTCGGGATGAACATTGAAGCTGACGTGACTGGAATCAGAAGAGAACTGTTCAAGATAGACGGAATTATCAGCGCATCGATCGATTTACCGACCGGAAAAGCATCCATTCAATATGATAAAGAAACGCTTGGAATAAGAGATATAGTTACTGCTATTGAAGGATTAGGTTTCAACGCACTTATCACTGACGACAGTCATAACGTACAGTTGGAATCTCTAAATCGCACAAGAGAAATTAAAGAGTGGAAAGAAGCTTTTCACACAAGCCTTATATTTGCTGTCCCAGTATTTATTATTTGCATGATATTACCCGAATTTGAATGGGGGGCACGGCTAACGAACATCAAATTAATACCCGGAATATACAGCGGAGATCTCGTTTCTCTCATATTGACAATTCCTGTTCAATTTGGAGTAGGAAAAAGATTCTATATTTCTTCATACAAAGCCCTACAACACGGAAGTGCTACTATGGATGTGTTAATTGCGTTGAGTACGACATGTGCATTTATCTTTAGTTGCCTGGCCATGCTCTATGCTCTTTGTGCACCGCAGAATGACAAACCATCCACTGTCTTTGATACTTCGACCATGATAATAACATTTGTTACCTTTGGAAGATATTTGGAGAACATGGCAAAGGGCAAAACATCCGCCGCTCTTTCTAAGCTAATGTCACTCACGCCCTCGACAACGACAATTATAACCAGAGACAGTAAAACAGGAGAAGTGACATCAGAGAAGCGTATCCCAACCGAGTTAATACAAGTTGGAGACATTATAAAGATAATTCCCGGAGATAAAATACCAGCTGATGGAACGATAATATCAGGTAATTCTATTGTGGATGAGTCGATGGTCACTGGTGAGGCTGTTCCAATACAGAGACAAAAAGGAGAAGCAGTTCTAGGAGGCACCGTCAATACACTGGGTACATTTGAAATGAAAGTTTCTAGAGCAGGGAAGGACACGGCTCTATCTCAAATTGTGAAATTAGTGGAAGAAGCTCAGACGTCGAAAGCTCCAATCCAAGCAGTAGCGGATGCAGTCGCCGGATACTTTGTTCCCATAGTTATAGCCTTGGGTTTGTTGACATTTGTAACATGGATGATATTGTCGCAGATATTGGATCCACTTCCCATGATCTTTAGCCATGATAAAAGTTATTTAATGGTGTGTCTACAATTGTGTATATCAGTGATAGTGGTGGCATGTCCGTGTGCGTTAGGATTGAGTACACCTACCGCAGTGATGGTCGGTACCGGCGTCGGGGCAGAAAATGGGATTTTAATTAAAGGAGGCGGTCCATTGGAACTTAGTCAAAAGGTTACCGATTTGGTATTTGATAAGACAGGAACACTAACAAAGGGCCAGTTGGATGTTGCAGATTATGTATTGATGTCAGACTCTATCCAATTAACAAAGGAAACTTTTTTTGCTATTGTCGGTGCGGCTGAGTCCTCTAGTGAACATCCTTTAGGTAGAGCTATCGTCGAGTATGGAAAAACGCTCTTGGGGATAAGTTTTTACGATGCCGATGTGTCGAACTTCGAGGCAGTTAGCGGAATGGGTATTCAGTGTGACGTAGTGCTCAATCCATCTACTATTCCCATGCATAATCAATTTCCAAACAAGCCGGGCGCTAATACATCATCATATAATGTGCTAGTTGGTAACAGGAAGTTTCTGAAAGAACATCATCAGATAAACATTCCTGTTTCAGTCATTGATATTGAAGAGTCACATGAGAGACAAGGCCGCACAACTGTCCTAGTTGCCATTAATAACTCGTTCATCGGCATGATATTTTTATCGGATACCATTAAACCAGAAGCTTTCATTACAGTAGCAGCTCTGCAAAAAATGGGAATATCAGTTTCCATGGTAACCGGGGACCAGGAATTGACAGCGCAGGCGATCGCATCTCAGTGTGGCATTACTCAGGTACATGCAGGTGTGTCTCCTAATGGCAAAAAATTGATAATTCAATCACTTCAGAAGCAGAGTGCAAAAGGCAATATAGTTGCAATGATCGGAGATGGCATCAACGATTCGCCTGCTTTAGCTGCAGCAGATATTGGAATAGCTTTATGTTCAGGAACAGACATAGCAATGGAAGCAGCGGATATGGTCCTTATGCGAAACGATCTCTTGGACGTTGTCGCAGCCCTTGACCTATCACGGACCATATTTCGTCGTATACGTATGAACTTCGTCTGGGCTTCTTTATATAATGTTCTGATGATACCATTAGCTATGGGAATTTTCATTCCGTGGGGATTGCATTTACATCCAATGATGGCGGGAGCAGCAATGGCGGCGAGCAGTGTGAGCGTAGTGTGTAGTAGCTTAATGTTGAAATGGTGGAGAAAGCCAATATGGGAGGAAAACAAAGTGACCGGAACGGTGGAGAGGGTGAAAACGAAACATATACTTTTGGAGGCGTTGGATTGGTGGGGGAAGAAGCGTGGTTATAATAGATTGCCGCAGGATAATATTGACCTCGTGTGAACGAAAAGGATGTGTTAGTGCATTTCCATCATAGTCATTCTGAATGGAGCAATACTCTCAACACGTTTCTTGCTAATTGTAAAGTTTTTCGGACAATCATTACTTATTAAAATCAACCCACTAACATTAAATTTTGGTTTGCTTGGAATTCCTGTCATAAGACTCGACCCTTAATAGCTATTCCTATATGATTGGGCCAACTGGTTGTATGTTGTTAAGTACTGCATTTTGTACACGCTCATGTTATTGTTTCTGTCTGTACTGTAAAAGAACGGGAAAACGTGTAATTAATTAGCAAAATAATGAAACCATAAATCTTTAGTTAAACATGTATATTTTTGTTGACATTGACCCTTGGTGTGAAATAATTTTACTGATTCCAGACTGTTGTAAAATGTCTTGTTATAGGCATGATTGTGTGGTTTTGGATCCGGGAAGAGGTTGCTCGTCGAACAATATTATCCTAAGCCAAAAATGATGTCATTATAATGTCCATAAATACTAATGATAAAAGTTAATTTCTTACTTTAAAGAAGAATAATGCTTCAAGTCCACTTCAGACACGCTTAATATTTGACAGTTGTGCAAGAAAGCTGAAACGAGGCCAAAGGAGAGACCATTACATCAAAAAGTCAAACATGTAAAAATAATTCAATTTTTCGTAAGCATAAATTCTATTATTTCGCGCTCTTGAAATATAAATAATACAAGAGTGATACTATCAATAATACTATCACTATTATCTATTCTTCATCTGAGTGGTTTACGTTTTCCTTCTTTTCTTCGTCGATCCAACGTTGGATTACTTTTTCTGCGGGGTTGTTTTTCGAAGATAAAAATTTCTTATTGTAAATGTGGCAATGGCTATCGAGCAACTCATGAATTTCAAACGCCATTTTGTTAAATGAAAATTTTGGATCTTTTGTCGTATAATTGTATCAGGCCATTCCACAAGTAAACTTTGTTCGCCCCCGACAGTTTTGTAATTGATCGTAACTTCATTTGAATTAAAGCTCCCGTATTATTAGGCCGAAATTACAAAGTATGCCCATTTAGAAACAGACCGAGAACGAAGCCAATAAATATTCCAACAAATAATTCGCTGCATTGTTGTATTGTTGCTGGTAGAAATTGACCGAATTGTTTTATTATTTTTAATGTATTGTTTTAATGATATTTATTTCGTTGTGCTTGCAAGTTAACTAGTGCTGTTTTTATAATACACTGCATGATCATTAGACAAGCGCGCAGTTCCCATAATACGTCATTGATTACATTCAGTATATAAACGTCGCATGTGAGTCATCTTTCTGCAGATTGAAAAAGATCTTGGGATAAGTGGGGGGAAGGCCATTCTCATTTCCCTTTATGCAAAAATGGGAGAGCTGCAAAAGCAGCAAACTTTACTCCTTGGGCAGACAGGTAACAACTTTGTGACTCGGCGTTGGGGATATAGAGTAGTGTGTACATGGGGTAGTGTTTCCTTTTTCCTTTCTCATATCACAACTTATTGGATAATGTTACTGTAGCTGAAGTTAACTTTATAATACGTACATTCTTATCTTATTATCTTTATGTTTTGTTGTTTTAAGTCCCTGGAGCGTCCTCTTCCCTCAATGAAGATGTAATTACCATGATAAAAACAATACAGCAGCAGCTGACGCAGTTAACAGAAGAAAGGATTGAGACTGTCACCTTTTCATCAGTTGGTTTAGAGAAATTTACTACTATTCTTAGTCGACCCGGACTGACTATAAAATCTATACCTCGTTTGCGGAAGGATACTGTAGCTGCCGTCTAATTATGCTTGTCGAGGCAATAGTCACGGGAGAGCGGGATCTAGCTGCGCCGTCGTAGGACTCAACGATAGCTAAATCGTAACAAACAGTTAGTGACCTTTAAACTAGGCTTTTCAATGCTTGGCGTATTCTTATACGTGTTGCACAAACTAATCCTATGTAGTTAACTATTCTCGAGAAACAAAACTACTCTCTACCGGTGGATTAGTTCGGTAGTCTGTAGGTCGGGGTCTTAACTAGCAAATGACGCGTTGAGAAATAATAATTAACTATCCTAATGCCACTCGATCGATCACGAGACAAGTATTACGGAATATCCAGGGAAAGAATTATCGTTTCAGAGTAAGTGGATACTCGTTTATTAATAAGAAATAAAGGAAATCGAACGTCTTCGATAGGAATAAATGTTTGATCTTTAAATACTGCGAACACCCAATTCGAACACACCGATGCTAAGTCTATCCTGCGCTGCGTTTATATCTTTCGGACTGACTAATTAATCTATTTTTAGCATCGGATAAAATCTATTAGCTAATTAATAATTATTCTCTAAATTTATCACTACTCTCTCTCTACTATGTACTCTGCTGCTATCTAGCGCTTCCGTTCGGCGCTTCCGTCCGGCGCGACCGCTTCTGGTGCAACCATTATTCTTATACCACCGTTACAATTTCCATCCTTGAGATTCTGGTGGCACTAGCGGTTTTCACAGAAATTTAGGAGGAATACGTCACCTATACGCTTGTGTCATCACATGCTGAAAATTTTTCAGAACGGGAACAGATCATCGAATACTTCAACACACACATCTTAAACCACTACTTCCCAAACGTGTTATAATTTATGATGTTTCCAACAAAAAGGATTTCCTTAGTTTGACTGACCATCCGCTATTTTCATGTAATGTCTGAGGAGGGACTGATCTAATCTTGGCAGAAGAAAGTGCAGTGCGAGGCAAAATGATCAAAGCCGGGATTCGGGTAATTATAGAATTAAGGAAAGAAGTGAAAGATCGTGATACCGCACAAGTCATTTTGCAAATGATTTCAGCAGACATTATGATTCATGATGGAATTAAAGTCTTTGGTGTTCTGACAGACTTGAATAGCACGTGGAACATTTATTATTATTGGATAGAGGATAAGCAAATTCTGACTATCACACTGTCCAACCGTAAAAAAGCATTGGAGATAATTAGTAAGATGTCAACTGACAATAATGGCAATTCTGTGGATGTGAAAGTATCTGGTTTGCCCAAAAATACAATGTACGAAGATTAAGTACATTCTCCAAGCTGACTCTAATGCTAATGATGATCTAGAACCAATGAAAGATGTATATGATCAGATGGATGAAGATGAGATACACAGACACAAACTATACAGTATCTTTAAATTGCTTAAATATAATCCACTATTTTCAAACATGTATGCTAAGCCTCAATATCCGCCTCAGCAGAAGGATTATGCTTAATTATAATTACAAACTGACATAAGATTTAGAATTTACTATCCCTGATTTCTTGAATCAGTTTCCGAGAGAAAAGTTTGCTGAATTATGTGAGGCGTTTCAAGCTCTTTCTAGATTCGAACAAGATATTTTTTAATGGTCCAACTGAAAGCAATGAACAGTGGAGAAATAACTGCCAGTCGACATCTTAAAAAAAACGCGTACTAATAAGAAAACTTTTTATTATTGAGATCGCAATACACCTCTTTGTCAGAAATGTATCTTGGCCGCGCTCATTTGGAAAACGTCAGAAATTATCTAGCCATATGATATAATATAATACTGTGCATTCATGGTAAAGTAAAAGAAGTGCCGGGATGGAAAACCGAATAACCATCGAAATAACCATTGCTATCACCGTAAAGAATTTTCTGAAAACTATCATGGGGGTTACTGGTAGAAATGTTAATCACATTACTCAATTGCTTACATTATTGCCTGCCAAAACGATTTATAAATCAGTCTATCGTGATTTATTGCAGGTTTCGAAAACGATAGCACGTTGAAATTACTAAAATATGATGCATTTCGCAAGTTATGGCACCTTATATTCAATTTATGAGTCCGCCAACATCGGCGTATATTCGATCACATCGCGCAGCACATCTTCGCCATGGAAGACTTTAGGAAACTTCACCCAAATTCACAAACTCAGGAAAACCTTGACAGTCCGTTGGAACTCGAGCAGAAGAGGTTGGAGTTGGAGAAGCTCCGCCTCCAGCAAGGTTCTGCAGGTAACGACTTTGTGACTCGGCGTTGGGTACATATTAATATAGTGATATGGCTTTCTTACAGTGCGAGAACATTATTATATGCATTTCTATTATTTTGAATGTGTTGTCTTTGAAAAGCGTCCAAATTGACTGCTCAAGCTGCAGTAACGTTGAAAAGACGATATACGAAAGATGAGGGTAAGAAATAGTTGGTTTTTGTTTTGTTTTGTTTTCGCACGATTAATTTTTATTTTGTCATATTTCAATGTGCGCCTTGTCAAGTTGTGTCCAGCTCCGAATGCCAGCAAGAAGAGAATGTTTTTCGCGAGTCAGGAGGAAAATATCATTTTGAATAGCCGCCCAACGAATTGCCAAGGCCCTTTATCAAGGCGTGTTCTCCCAATTCTCAATGACGAAACTCTCGAAGTAACAGCTGAAGACCATGAGTGGACGAGAGAATTTCTCAATCTCATGGCCACTAGCTATTCTGAGAGTCCTGTCATTGAACCTCTCACGGACTTCATCCAGCTGGTACCTACGTCCGACAGGCACAAACTCCTTCGCATTGCGCGGCTGTTCATTGCTCTGCGCCTTGCTGATAAACATTTAGATGACTTTTATAAGACGTTGGTCCAAGTACCAGACACTGAACAATACAGATGCCAATGATTTTACCCACATCCTCGACAATACATCTCAGGAAAATGGTCCTGTGCAGTTCAACTATGAAAGCTGGTTAACAGATGACCAGGAAAAACTCGTGTTCAAAGCAAAAGCTGGTGACACTCCGCTTGTTGTCAAGTTTACACAGAGATATAATGCGCTTGTGTGCCGGCAGTGGGCATGCACCAAAGCTACTTTATGTCGGTGAGAATGAAGTCAAAGGATGGAAAATGATTATAATGGAATATATTGATGGTCCGACACTTTATACGGCGCAACTTGATCGAGAAGCTCATAACGCTGTTCTGGTCAATGTTAAAAGAAACTACATGAGCAAGATATTGTCTTTGGCGATCTTTGCTGTACGAACATTATAATTAACGACCGTGCGATGCTGGTGGACTTCGATTGGGCCGGTAACCATCACAAGGATTGCTATCCATATGTAATAAACCCAGAAATCAAGTGGGCACCGGGAGTTAAAGGAATACAAAGCTCATGACATATACTTATTGGAAGTCCTATTCCCGAAGATTTAGAGACACAGATTTAGATATTTGAACAATCAGTTTTATAGAATATGTTGTATAAATTAGTGTTGCTTGTTAAGTCCTCGCAATAAAATACCAAATTGGTTACTGTCATGAAATATTCCTGTGTGATATTTATGTATTAGTATTATTTAACTATCATTACCCAGTTACTGCATTTGCTGTTAAGTATGTGCATACAGCGGCTTTTCAGTGAATGGTTCATACAGTGTTAAAGCTAACGAATTTTGCGATCTACAAGATGCATTTGCTAATAACACGTCTCAATTTATTCATTGTGTCTCTTTTACCCTGTCGCATAGAAGAATGGTAGTGAAAAAAGGGTTTGTGATGTTTCGAATAACCATACATTTGTCAGTTACAATTAAAAAATATACAGTCTCTAATGGACCATAAACTAATCGTTGTTATTAATTATCACGAATACCCATTCATCAGAATCAATTGATAACATTGCTAACATATCCTGTATTTTTTACTTCGTTTTTAGTATAGGTTCTGATTCTTAGTAAATTTTTTTGGAGCAGACAATTTTTTAAATTCGATTAAAAAGCAGGTCACTCAGCATCACGCATGATTTTTAACATAAGCAAAAGTACATTGCTGATACAATCGTAAAAATAACAAAGTAGTAAAAATTAATATATAGGACTATCTGTGTATGTTAAATAACGAATATAGCGCTTAAACCGAATATGAAAAACAATACGTTCTTTGGAGATAGGTTGCAAATGTAATTGCTCGAAAATGATACCGAGAGAAAGGTTTGCCGAGTTACGTGAGGCATTTCAAGTTCTCTCTAAATCCGAACAAGATATATTTTTAATGGCCCCAGCTGAAAGCAATGAATGGTGGAGAAATAACTGCCAGCCGACGTCTTAAAAAGAAAACGCGTACTAATAAGCGTACGTTTACTTCTTATCTCGTGGAGATTTTCGTGACATTACGATTTTTATTTGCTATTGTAAGACATAACATTTGAACATAATAATAGGCTTGCGAATTAATAGTTAACCGCTTAGGGTTAGTAAAGCCTAATTGTCCAATAAAAACTAAATCCAGTATGTACGACATAAAATTGGAGTTGACGATCTTGCTGTTGATTCAAGTCGAATACAATGTCGAAACTTTCTAAACTGCCTAAAGCACGAGACATTATGAAAATGTACGGAATACGCGCACAGGAAAACCTCAGTCAAAATTTTATATTTGATAAGAATGTAACTGGTATTTGATAAGCGTTCGGCATGGTCATTGGATTGCCCGAATAACTATTTCACTAGTAATGATAACGATTCTGTTATTGCAGATAAAATAGTTTCAAAGGCTGGTATCAAACAGAATGACTCTTTGGTTGTTGAAGTCGGGCCGGGTAATGTTAATTACACAAAAAGTTATGCAAGAAAATAAAGACTAGTTAATCACAGTTGTTATTCATTATATTTATAGGTCCTGGTATTCTCACTCGTTCTATAATAGACACTGGAGTCAAAAATGTCGTTGCAGTAGAAAAAGATAAGAGATTTATGAGCAGTCTATCTGTATGACATACCAATATATACATTATCTTGAGTTTATAAAACCGATCAGATATACACTGACTTGATCCGATCAGCTGCTGTCAAAAGAGAGTGATGATGTCTTGAAAGTAGGTACTAATACGATGATGAAATTTTCTACTTTATCTGCAGCATTAGTATTAATGAATTTTCCTCTCAACAATAGGTCCTTGAAGGTGATATATTGACCACAGACCATAAACAATTTCTTCAATATCTGAAAGAAGCCGATCAAGAAGGTAGAATGTTATCATGCTAGAGTCCATATCACAGCTTATGTTTTTATTCATCCATTATTCTGGATCACACCACAGCTATCCATTTGATTGGCAATCTTCCATTCAACATAGCAACTCCGCTACTTATGCAATGGCTATCAATGGCATCTAAAAAGTCGGGAATTTTTAGCAAACCAAATATTACCATGACCTTGATGTTTCAAATGGAAGTTGCAGACGTAAGCTATCTAGATCAGCATTGGAATGCTGGCATTATGGTGTGCTATGCGTCACGTTATACATACCTCACGCTTTTTGTACTTCCTATTACTATAGAGAATAGTAGCAGCCAAATCAACGCCATCCAGATGCAGACTGTCAGTAATGGTGCAGAGTGTATGCGAGGCAAAGAGAGTTTATCAAGTGCCAAGCAAAGTGTTTATTCCGAAACCAGATGTAAGTCCATTAAGATGAGTGTGCATGACGAATCCATGCTTTAATCTGATTCCCTATTTTCCCTTCATAACACAGATAAATGCTGCTGTGGTCAGTTTGAAACCGTTGACAGAACCAATGTTGCAATGTAAGGAACCATAAACATATGCTTTTGACTATAAAAAAGTTGGATAGATATTTATACGGGACAACTATCAAGCAATTAATATGGTTATTTGTATACATCAGCTCCAATAGAATCGCTTGAACAAGTATCCCGATACTTTTTCAACCAGAAAAGGAAAACCGTTCGAGCAACCTTCAAGTCAGTTATATGCTTACATCAATTGAATGCTTGCATTTAATTTAGTACTGACACTCTTCTATTTCCTGATTTACTTTTCTCCCCATCACTTTCTAACACTATCCTACAACTCCAAGAAAACTGCATGACGAGATGCATTCACTTCACAAGCCACTTTTATTAGAGATCCAAGAAAACCTAAATTGGAATGCGTTGATGCGACCACAAGATATTTCCACAGAACAGTTTTGCCAATTGGCAAAGATGTTTCATGAGAAAGGTGTTGTATGCTGAAAACAGTAGTTATGCACACTGAATGAGAATAGAACACGTTTTTCTTGTAATGTGTTCATGAAGAAAAAAATTAAATGTTAGGAAATGTTTTTTAATTGTCTCTTATCTATTTCTTGATGATCAAGTTCGTGACTGCTATGTCATCTAAACCAGTAAGTGGATTAATGGCAATCAAGATATTACGACATTTATAAGAGGCAGATTTAAAAGAGTTAACGGTAAATCGTCATATGCTGCTCTCCCGCCCGACATGTTGTCACCTCAACATGGTGAATGGGGAGACAATTTTTACGGACGGCCATGAACACAGCTTGGTGAATACTGATTTATTTCCAAAGTTGATTAAAGCGTTTATCACACTTGTAGGTGATGATAATAACGGTGATGTCGGCATGATCGGAAGCGGTTTAGTCTTTGTATTGTAAAGTATAATTACAGCAATAATGTTATTAATTATTCTTGTAAGATAATTCATCAGCACCGGCTTACACCAGACTAGTGTGTAAGGCGAAAGATAAGCTTAATGGCAATACTAGCGATTCAGTATCTTATCGACTAACTTACAGTAACGTTACTGTAAATTAACGTGTTCAGTTTTGATAAAACATTTTATACTAAATCAGAACCTGTAAAATTTATACTACCAAAATAAAAGCAATACGCGTACTATCCTAAATGTGTAAACAATGATCGAGAGTAAGAGTAGTTTTTATACTCTGTTACTAATTCTTCTCTGGTATAGTCGTGAGCCGCTATATATATTAGGAAAATCGTCTTGATCCTATCGGTAGAGAGCAGAGTCAAACATTGATGCCTATTGAAATTGTAGTAGAAAAACATAGCATTAATGATTGCTAATTGTTTATCTTTTTTAATAATGACTAGAAAGCCACATTCCGTTCGAGAGTAGCTAATTCTAGAGTCAATTTGTTTGATTCGACATTACAATTCGTTTCACCGCTATTTTTGATAAGGGCGATTTGATTCATTCTAGTATTCAGAACTACGGTCGTCCCCTCGTTTATATCTTTTTGGGATATATTATTACGGACCCCTTGGCTGAATATGTTACGTATCGTTGGTCATTACATCTACCGCGTTTTATAATGCAGTAATGGGTGAGTAACCGAACTTGCAATACTTTAAGATCTATCTAATATGTCAAAATTTAATTATATCAAACATACTGTATCAAGCATATCAAGCATGAGTCTTTTGATGATGGGATTCGAGCTTCTCATATATTTTTACCGTGACGGGAGACAATTAATATTAATGAAATAATCGTATGACTTTTCTAAGAACGAATAATATTCTAAGTTAGTTGTAGCGTTCACACTGTGACTGAAAATCGTCACGAAACGATAATTCTGCGCCTGTGATGGGAAATGCGTATTAGTATAACTACACCTGCTTCAACCCCAACACTCGAATCTTGACCGGCATTTAAAAAATTTCCCCCCAAATCGATATTAATTTCGGTTGGTGCACCACTGATGCACCAGCCAAAATTAATATAAATCATCGAACGTCGATCGGCTTTAAAATTACCCTAAATCAAACGACTTTCTAAGAAACGTTAATATACCTCACTACGTTCTCAAGCGGTTACAAAGTAGAGCGATCTTTCTACGTTCGCGATGTACAGTATGTAAACTATCCTCTAATAGAGCTCTCACTGAACAGCGTTAAGACGGACCGTAAATACAAACTTTCTTCATAATCACCGGTCGTAACCGCTGGTGCAACATTCCTCTCATTTTATGTCACATAATAAATATTCACCTTGTTACATATTAATATATTATTCAGCATGTGTTTGATATTATTAGTGCTGCTTAATTAACGGAATTCATTGCTGTCGCGATTTCTGATGCGATGAGATTATAGAAAAAAGGTTTATTATCAAGTCCCTGTAAAAGTGAAGATGCAATTGGAAAGTTCTCCGTGTCGAACAGTCGTCAGCGCCTACACCGTTCATCTTTACTTAAATAACCATTTATGATGAATTGTTTATAGGCGAAAGATTTTGATTGGATAATCCGTTGATTTCAATCCGCTATACCGAAAAAGCTCTCCCAAGAATCTTCAGCCAGAGGGTATCATGTGACATTAAAACTCGCAAGATTGGGAAGATTTCTCAATCTTAAAAGCGAATTTCGTTACCATGCCATCGAGCTCCACACAACATACGCCCTCGCCTTCTCATCCAACGCAAGATCCCTTCACATCTCCAGGCGGTAGTAGCTCACCAGGTTGTAATCTTGGTCGGATAGTGACGGTTCCTCTTGCAGCTTTGGGTGGCTTTGCAATTGAGATTGGAAAGAAGTTTGGAAAAGCCTTTGATATTAGACAAAAGCGAAGAGAGTAGGGAAAAGAGAAAAGGATTCTGTTGACGTGTTGGATGACGTCCAAAAGCGCACTATTGGAGACATATCTTAGCGCAGTCAAATCCCCCATTATACCGAAGGGGCAGCTATAATTATTAATGAGGAATTCGGTAAAACGAATATTCCCTTCTTTCAATGTTTTTATAATCATGTTTATTTCAAATTAAGTCGGATGAGTAATATTCCAATTTGTAACATCAAGTGGGTTCAACTCTTCTTTTCAATAAACGAAAAGAATTTGATCTCATACACTTTCTTGTTGAATACTATTGTGTAGTCAGACCCCTCGTTAGAAATATATCTGCCAATTGAACCCGAACAGTTAGTTGTTGCTGAAATGTACATTTAACTGTTTGAGTGGTTCGTTGACACTATTCCATGCAGTCTGTTGCTTTTTTGATATCAGACGTTTGGTCGCTTCCTGTAAATCATCGAACTTTTTGCGTAACCATTTCCGACAAACCAGTATTCATAGTAATTAAGTTATAAGTTATTTCTGCATCTAATACTAGATCGGTCGATTACCAAATAATTATCGCGTTGTCAATAACGATAATATGTTTCAGTTGGCAATATGTTTTGTACTTGCTTTGGTCCAGTGATAAAGTTTTGCTACAAACGTGAACTCTGGCGCGTACAAATGTAGACGAATTATCTTTGGCATTAAATGTTACAATTCATTGTATTTTTATTATGGTCAGAGGTATATCATCCAATGTATAAACCATCTACAATATTTTAACGGGTTGATATTTGATTCTGATAATCATTATTTAAATAAATTGGATGAAAGATGAGATTTGCCATTTCCATTATATATAACCAGTTTGAAAACTGATCCATAATAGTGGCTGAGGCTGGTGCATCATATTTGATAAGGTCTAAATTTACTCCTGGTGTATTATTAAAGCAGTAACAGCAGCAGAAACTTTATTTTCTTGTTGAGTTTGCTTGTCAAGGAGACTAAAATTATGTTGTTTTTTCCTAAAGCTTTGATGTTTTAACTATCATCTCCTCCTCTGGTATTTAATCTAATCAGTGCAGCTTGGATGTTTTTATCAGATTCAGCAAATAAAACTGACTAGTGATGTTCTCAATTGGTTTATCACTGCCCAGACCATTAACTAATGGATA
The DNA here is from genome assembly GCA_910592205.1 of Paraglomus occultum. Classification (NCBI taxonomy): domain Eukaryota; kingdom Fungi; phylum Glomeromycota; class Glomeromycetes; order Paraglomerales; family Paraglomeraceae; genus Paraglomus; species Paraglomus occultum. The sequence continues at coordinate 2,979 of CAJVPJ010000273.1, read as the reverse complement.
AGGAATAGTTTCACCCTTTTGTTATACTAATAAGAGTTAAATAAAACTCTTCCATCAAGAGTTAACCCATAATTCAGCAGCGTTTGAAGTAAAGTTTTACCCAAAGTGTTATTATTATTTGGTTTTAAAGGCCTCTATCAGAATATTTTTTTTCCTCCTCTGGCTTGAGAGGCCCTCATAATAATTTAAATATTCCTTGGCTTCATGTCTGTGTTAATATTATTTTTGTTAAATTTATAATTTTTTTCTTTAATATTAATTAAAAGATGAAAAGATTTAAAACTAACAAAGTAATAAAATTACTGTTTCAATAATAATAAATGAATTTCAGTAAAAGCACCATTAGGTGCCAGCTAAGTCCAGGGTTAGCTACTTCAAAAAAAAAGTGCTGATACTTTTGTAACCCACTCAATTTCTTAAAGAAAATTCCCAACACAGAATTAAGATCCAAATTATTATTATAATTATAAGCTTTTTCATTGTCATAACACTGAGCTTTATTTAATCCTGCTGTACTTGACCTTTTCACAACCTCAACAATATGATTTATGCAATCTACAGTTGTTTCAATAAAGATTGTTAATCAGCCTGAATATATTGTAATTTGTCTGCGACCATATTAATATAGTTGTATAGCTGACTGATTACATTAACTAAATCACCACTTGCATGATCAGTAAAGTTTTCATCAAAGGCAATGTCACGTAACTGTGTCATAACACAATCTCTTTTGATTTCTATGCTTATGATCCTTTTTCCTGTATGATCATCAGGACCATCATACTCTTGGCAAGTGAAATCTGGTTTTCCAAGGCCAATGTTCAGGTCATCGGGATTAAAGTCAGAATCTTTTTGTTTTGAAAACTCAAATGTTGGGGACAAAGGTGAGTTCAATATATGAAAAATATTAACTTCCATAGCAGTTTCAACACTATTTTCGACACGAGCTCTTAAGCCTAATGATGATGATAAAAGAGAGTTCAATGTACAAAAGATATTAAAATCCATAGCAGTTTCAACATTGTATTTGACGCGAGCTCTTATACCTTCAATGAATTGGGGCCTACTAAACTTTCGCTCTGTTTGATTGAAGCTGAAATGAGTTACTTCTTCAAGACATCCATTCCAGTGAATTATTCTTTCTGGCCAGAGACCTCCATTACACATAGAACGTGTCAGAGTACTAGCATCTGGAGGATAATCAATGGTTGGAGGAATACAGGAATAGATGATAGATGCTTTTCCTCATTTAGGAGTTCTTCAAAACAACAAAAAATGAGGAGTGGGTTAGTGGGCCATGAGTAAACTTGTTACTCTCTTCTATGTATGAAAACTATGACTGCTCTACCCTATGCAGCATCATGCACCAACAAAGTCCACTTTAGTATACACTCTAATAAAACTATGTTACAACCAATATTGCTATGTACTCCGTCTACTCTACCCTATGTACACACTACTCTATGTCCCCAACACCCGAGTCACAAAGTCGTTACCTGGTTGAGAAGCTGCTAGCGCGTCACCCCACATCTTTTTTTGTTCTAACCAGAAGCTTATTACCACTAGCTTCCTTTTTTCACCACCTTCCCACTTGATGTCTATTACTTACCTTGGATGATGATGACTTTGAGCAGCATGCTCACTGTAAGACCAAACGTTCTGTCTATGAACCATCTGGCTCCAGATTCTCCTCTTCCCCATGTTTTCAGAGCCTAATATTGTTAGTATCCACTTCACCCAACTGATTAGCCAGCTTCTTCTTGATCTCCTCCTTCAGGTCATCAACATCCCCTTGGACAAACTTGACTTTAACTGGGTCACTCTCACCATACTTGATCCATATGTTGAAAGGAGCCATTGCAAAGATGAAAATGTTCAGAGCTAATCTTAATATTGATATACTAATACTAATACTAATACTAATACTAACACTGATCAGTGGAGAAAGTAGTTTAATTTTTGTAATTCTTTCAGTTTTTTTATCAATAACGTATTACTAGGAACTTTCTAGACCTTTTCACAATGTAACTATTGTTCCCCTACAGGGGGACAAAAGTATTGCACACTTTTGTTTTTATAATATTGGAAAAATTTTATAAGTAATAAAAAACTATTTTTTGGACCACTTACTATATTAATATCACTTGTCCAAATGAAATATTAATGTTTACTTAATATAGCATGTCGTTATGAGCAGAATAAAAACCCCAATTTTCTGCTTTGGCGCATAAATTAGTCTCGTTAAAGAGCTTATTCCTCATAATTCCGATAAATAACTAGCTAGTCAAGTACAGAACAATCCCAAAAATGATAAATAATTAACATACAACACTTGCAGCGGGTTTGCGGTACTTACCACTCTAAATCAGGAAAAACTCCGAAAAATATGATCTGTAAAAGAACAATGCAATGCGCTTTTGCGAAAAGTATACCATAATTCGATATTATTTATGCCCAACTAAAATTAAGTTGTTGTTGCTGCAAATGGGGAAAATACTAAACATTGATGTTCACTTTAAGTAAATAAAGTTTTGGGTGAGGTTGACTAAAAAACTTTTCCAATATCTTAAATACAAAAGCGTGCAATACCCCAATGCGCAGAAATTCGCGTTTGGCTAATAATCGTCCGCAGTGTATGATGAACAAACAGATAGTTTATTATAAAAACAGCACTGGTTAACTTCAGAAATCAACCACAATGCAATAAATATTGTCAAATCAATACATCATTTAAAGCAATAAAACAAATCTGTTAATTTCCACCAACAACGCTGCGAAAAATGCTTACGTTCACAAGCGAAAATTCTTTTTTGGAGTATTTATTGGCTTCGTTCTCGGCCTGTTGCTCAATGGCATAATTTATAATAATCAACTCCGCAAAATGGGACTATTAACCAAGACCATGAAGTCCAGAAAGTTGTCAAAAACGAAACAATCGGCGAACAAAATTTATTCGCCAGATATCGAAACGTTGTGGAA
>CAJVPJ010000272.1:0-31273 GCA_910592205.1 Paraglomus occultum | reverse complement strand
AAATATATGCTCAAGCCCGTGTTACACCGAGGTCCAATCATGGTTCCTGTCGATAAATTGGGGGAAATTCTATTCGGTGTAACGGGCCATTAGTCGAGGTTTTAATACATTTCAGTAAGCCATATATGCTTATTATTATTTCTTCAACCAATGGTTTCATAACAAGATTTTTGAAATCATTTTATCCATATAGAGTCTGTTTTAATAAACACACTCGCATAACAAAATCAGACGATAAAACGGAGCGCTTTGTCAAACCGGATTTCATTGTAAATACTAATACAGTCTAATGATAGTGAATTTTTTCTATAACGAATATCTGCTTATAACAGAAATTGTCTCCAAACCAATCATTAGATCTCTGTTATAGAAGGAGACTTTATTATGAAACAGTTCTAGATGCAAAGAATATATTTACAGTTCGTTTTGACCAGTATGTATGCATGTATTCAAACGCCTGCTTGTTAGCCTAATTATACGCAAACTCGCTATGTATGCAAATTTCTAGCATTGTCGCATTACAACTTTTACTAATGATCTTGCCTTATGACATCACCAGAGTATTGCATTTCTTTCGAACTTGGAAAATAGTCTTGATTGAATTAACCGCGACTAGCTAGAATTGTTTATAAAAGGCCGCCCGGTATGATTTGACGAGCTCTAATGTCTAAAGTCCAAAAACGTAGGTTCGAAAAATTCTCTAATTCGGACGCGAAGATCAAATGATATTAAAAAAATTCTTACCGTTGAAATAATATTGTCCACAATCAATTTTTCGAAATGTGATGCAATCGCTGTTTTGCTATCTAAAGGAATATGACCAAATTCTCGGCTTATTTAATAAGAATATACCGTCCGGCATTCTAGAAACCCAAATGTTTTATTTCCGATTGTTAAGGTGTCGACTTGTTTAATTGTAAAATATATCATAATAATTAACAAAATTACCAACAATTAGTTTTCAACTTCACCGAGCAGTAAGGTTATCGACTATTGAGTAAAATGGTTAAGCACGAATGTAAGAGAGCATATCGAAGGTTAAGTAAATCTATATTACCATTGGCCGCGTTAGCGATTACGATACGCGCATCAATTTTACCGTCTCCAGCGACGATGGCAGCAAATAGTTTTAACGTCAAATTGTGAGCAGGAAGAGACTTGCATTTCTTTTTGAAGAACATTTTTATTGTATTTAGTCTTCACTTAGCACACTGTAGGTCGTAGACTTAACTAAAGTCAAGCACTCACGTGAATGTATTAGCGTTACACGATACATATGATGCATCAACCATGCTTGTTCTTTGATTTACTACTTATGTGCAGACCGGACTTCCCACCTTTCCTAATTAAGGGTATGTCTAAAGCGGAGCAGATTCTTCGCAATTCCATTGGTCAAATTTGTATGGCAGCCAATAAAACTGCAAATACAGGATCACGTTCTGCTCCGCTTTAGCCTTTCCCCTAATTAATCCATTTGCTTACGCTATACCTAATGTGCAACCATGTAACAAGTTTTGCGTTGCAGATTACGTGACATGGTGCATTGAGACAACTTACAGTCTGCCGAATAAGATCTCGGTTATCGTAAAAGGCGTTATTGTCATGCTTTAGATTACTGAAAGCGTACCTACCTGTGATAACGGCAGGTCAAAGAACCACTTCAACTACTTGGCTATCATCCAGTCATCAGGGTATGGAAAGACAAGGGCAGGCTGTGAACTTGCGGCTGAATTCCCCTTTGTATATGTCTGTTTTCGCGAAAGTGGCTCAACTGGATACCCTCCGGCCATTCCGAAAGTATGGATATGCTAAGAAACATAAATGCAGCAAAGGACATAGATGAAGCTGAAGTTGAGGCATTGGGCTGGATTCGATCAATTGTCTTGACGTTTCATGAGAAAAAGAAGTATTTCGCAAAGAGCAACCGCAAGAGAAATATCAACAAGCGTTGCTGAAAGATGTAATTAATTGTTTTACTTGCCAGATATTAATACAAGCAAAAGCAATAAGAGAAGTTCAACACTTACATCTTACAAAAGAATAAATAATGAAGTTAGAATACCAAGCTAAAGAGGAGATAAATGACCTTGCAATTTTTTGCTCTTTTGAAATAGAAAAAAGTTCAAATGCTACTTACAAAATATTATCTTACAATACCAGCAATAATGATTATAGCAACATTGCTTATATCTGTGTTGTAATGATTGTAGTCGGGCTATGAGAAATAGAATAGTAATAGAATGCTTCTGTGATTTAAGGAAAGATGAGCCACCAGTTAAAACTCCAATCAGCATGCCCCAAATAAATAATAAAGCCAAAATATATTCGTAAATTTATGCTATTATTTGATTTTACCTATATTAATATCTAATTTGCGGCTACTGTAAAAATATTAGACTAACTTTTATACATACTGAATTTTAGTCTGATGGATTCATTAATATTATTAAGAAACTCTACAGAGGAGAGCACAATTTAAACTTGGTGTGTGTTATCAGGATAGTCCAACTACTAGTTTCAAGATTCTAATCGTAGACAGAATAATAACCCGCGTTAATATTAATTGGTGCATAACTTATGAAACGCAACCGTGACAAATCGAGTACAGCGAGATTAAGGCTCGGCGTTATGACAACGGAAACGTTATCAGTAATAGTCATAAGATTTTAACTCTGTGTTGAGAATGTTCCTTAAGAAATTGAGTGGTCTACAAACGTATCAGCATTTTTATTTGAAGCGCTCAACTTGGAGTTTTCAGGCGCAACTAGTTGCTAATGATGCTTATACTGAATTTAATTTGTTAAAAATTAGAAAAATAACCTTTCTGCTACCGAAGAACTTAAATCCCTCGTACGTATGTATTAACCTTCTCCTTTGGAGTGTAAAAGACAAGAATATACTGTATGATAATATTCGTCCATTTATTAGAAATAAATTCAAGTTCTTACTTGTCCAAGACCAACCCATATTTAAACCGAATAAATGTTTAGACTAAGAACCTTCTCTATTATTTCACACTCATTAAGTTTATATTTTCAGTGAATATATTGCCTCTTTTATTTTCAAAGCTTAAATATAAGCAAAAAAATTATATTTTTATAAAAAAATACAAGTATACTAAAAAAAATTATAGCAAACGTCATAACTGAACTTCAAGAGAGTAAAAAAACTTTAAAACTCTGAAATGCGGTTCTCTATGCTATGGATCAGAAATTGTTGGTATTTAAACAATGTTCTCGATCTGGAAATGATTGAGTAAATGTTCGAACGAAAGGAAATTGAAAGTTTGGTGATGAATTTACTCTTGGAAACCTTAAAAGTTTAGTGAATGACATGAAGTATTGAATTTCACCGATCTGGGTAAACGAGTCATATGATAACCTTTGGATGTATTAGTATTAGTACGTGTATATGCCGGGTTTAATAGTAATAATAAGAAGAACAATAAGCATTCTGCGCTTGGGAGTTGCCGAACGACCAGAAACATATCGTATTATGTATTTCATTTATTTAATTGGTTATTTCATTTGTATTGTCTTCATAACCACCACTAAATCCAACTACCTCTCTGAATTAAATATGATAAGGGAGGTAACTTATGAGAATTATTTCGGCTGTTTAGGCAAAGCTCGAGTTGGTAAGAGCGTACTAGAATATTTATTCGCTTTCTCGAGATGTGATACGGGAAAAGGGTTCGAGAAACGGCATTGCATAAATCGTTGCTTGCAAATTGCGAACATCTTCACAAAGTGCCTTTCCATTCTCTGGACGCTTATCAGGATCAGCATCACAACACCGCTCGGCAAGTTTCTTGTATTCCTCTGGTGCGGAATCAGGCATCAATGGTCGTAGTCCGTTACGGATGTCTCTCGCCAAATACTCATCAAACGTTCTATCTCTAAAAGGTGGTTCACCAGTAGCAATCAAATACATAATGATACCGAAAGAATACACATCTGATCTCTGAGTAAATTTGCGGGTATGGAAGACTTCCGGTGCAACAAAGGGCAAAATGCCTTGAATGTTTGGACTTGACTCGCGCGAATTCACTGATCGTGAAAGACCAAGACCGCAAATATATGTTTTTGTCTCATGCGTATAGTTGTGCAAAACTATGTTCTCGCCATGAAGATCACAATGCACTAATCCAATATCATGAATATTTCTCAAATGCCATGCAATATCCTGCAAACACAGTAGTTTATCCATCCACGTCAAATTGTTAATATTTTGGTTCAAATAAGACAAAAGACTACCATTGTTAGCATATTGCATAACAATCATGTACTCTTTTGTTTCTGGGTCTTGTGCCACTCCATAAATTTTAAGAAATGAATAATTTAAACACTTGACATAATTTCTGAACTATTAAACAAGAATAAAGTGTCAAATTAAATATCACTTTAATTAGTATTAGTAACATCAACAATTGCTTACCTCGGAAATAAATAATTCCGGCATTAAAGCAAAACTCGTAAACCGTTTGAGTGCAACAGTTCGTCCATTATATGTAGCAGCATAAACTGTTCCGTAACGCCCAGATCCGATCTCTTTGAATCCATAGAAGTCTCCATACCGTATGTACTTTATATGTTGATTATTTCGCAGAAACCTGTACAATAATGCACGTACATCGTAATAGAAAACTAAATAATATTTCCGAGTAGATGGCTCTCGAGTAGGTGGCTCCCGAGTAATCCCAAGTATCCAAACATTCTCTGGTGTTAATAGCTCTGGATATTGCTTAGTTAGCTATAGAGCAAACAAATACAGTCATTATGAGCACTGATCAAATTTAAATGCGCGATACTCATGTTGAATAATGTTATTGGTGAAATAATTTACCTGATGAAAATCAAATAACTGATCGTCCCATTTTTCAACTATCTTTTTGAGTGACACGCGTGTCACTTCATTCGTTGTCAAGTCTAACCAATCTGCTATATATGTACATCCATGACGTAATGATGTCATCTCTTGCATGCTAGTCAATCGAGTGTATTCAACCCATTGTATGTAGGCATCATTTTTATTCCTTGTATTACTCCATGATTCCATAATGAGTGAATCCAAAGATTTGTCGCCAGTCGTCCAGTCAACAGGTCGTGGTGCTTTACAGTGGAAGCAGAATAAATTAATTTTAGGTATTAATGGACATGTACACGCCAGACAAAGTTCTCTCCCGTGAAAGTCTTCTACTAGACAATACTGTCGTTCATATTCATTATATGTAAATCCAATGGTAACCCAAACGCCAGTGGTAAGAATATCTGGATGCTCATCACATAACTAGTGGAAATTATACATAATAATAAATCAATAGTTATTCAAATATTCAATAAACATGACGCATAAGGTAAGCAGTTTACCACGGCATAATACGAATCATCTGTCTCGTCTGTTAGTTCAAGCGGAGTCAATCTAACTCGTTCACAAACGGGTAGACCATAGACGTGTCGATGCTTAAAACTATCGTGTGGAATCCATTCCAAATAGGCGTCATCTGGCGAGTTTGTTTGTAATTGAGATTTCTTAATGAGGTCATCGAGTTGCTTATTGTTGCTAGTCCATCCATTAGATAATTGTTTATGACCACAAATGCACCACACGGGACTACATCGGAGTATTCCACACGTGGAGCAGAAGCCGTATCGAGAATAACAATGGTAAAACGGTTTATAAGCAACCATGTAATAGTTATTATTATCATTAGACTTGGCGAATCCCTTTATGAGTCTGTTGCGCTTCTCAAGCCATTTGTAATATCGTCTAAATTGACTCGTAACATTATTGTGCTTGTGCGTCGGAAGGGAGTATACTCTAGAAAACTCACTCACAAGTGTTGGTGTACAATCTTGGCTACTTCCAAGACATACCAGTACATCGCTAACAGAATAATAGACATTGTCAATTTGAGTTGATTTTATGCCGCTGATTTTCTCGAAATAGTAAGGAAGCCATTTCAGTCTTAAGTCTTCATTTTCACTTTCCAAGGAGGTTTCGACCAAGTAGTCGATTGCAGGAGTCTCTAATGGCATGCTAATAGTTTGAATCAAATAAATAGAATCAAAAAATTTTCCACATCGTCTCAACACTGTCGTGTTACATTACACATCGTAACTTTATGTCTGCCATCACTTCCAAGAGTAAGAACTTTTACAGTCTAAAGTAGTCTGCCATGAAAGATATAACTAACAATATAGTAAATTCAGTATACCTTTTTATTATTATTTGAAGGGTTCTATATGGGATTTAGCGGAAAGTGCCAACAAGAAAGGAACAATAAATCGATTAAATGGATTATTAAGATTATAAATTTACTTCCACGCACATCGATCAAAGAAAATGAAATAGGCAAATTGCTGGCGAACCATCAACTAAATTGAGTGTTACGCGGTGAGTGATAAAACAAAAATTCTCTCAGGCTTTTGAATTCAGTTATGAACTGGCTTATAAAATTTGTCGAAAAATACTCAGTTTACGCGGAACTCACGTTTATACTCGTACATGGTACAAATCAAATAAAAATATTAATATATGCTAGTATAATCAATACTGTAAATAAGAAACTGTTGTTTTTTATCTTGGCGCTTTCTCTCCAAAGTTGAGAATGACCTACAGTAAATATTTGATTGCTTTCGCCATACTTATAATTTGCAATTATTTCATAAACGTGACTCCTCAGATGAGCGTAGCAGAATTAAGAATTAATAAAAACAATATTCATATTAATATATGCTTTAATTCCTGTTCAAGCTTCTGATGTGGCGAAAGAAAAAACTTGCTCGTCATGTTAAAGAAATAAAAAAGTTTGACTCAGACAAAATAAATTAAGTTGGTACATAAGGCGCATCCACTGAAATAACTAAATTCTCACGTCTCAAACATTTTGGAAAAACTGCGTAAATTGGACGCTAATTTAGAGGCGACATACGTAACTGATATAATTTATAAATTAAAATGAGCACAACAGACAAATAATTTAATTATGCTGACCTTTTTAGAGCAGTTAAAAAAATGCAAATGCGATATTATATTGAGCTAAATTCCTAACAAACTATAACTAAAGCCGAGCGGGTCGTGAATGGTGTAGACCGGACAAATTACCTATACTCTGACTTATGGTAGTACCTGCCACTATCACGCGCTTAATGCTGGAAGATTTACTATTACCTAATCGTATTAGTATGGTTTTTTATTTTGACGTCAATTGCGACGGTGAGTTGACAATGGTGTTCCTTTTCGCGAAAAATTTACTTTGATCTCGAATTTTAATTGGACGATACATTGCACATGATAAATAAAACTGGGGTGTTATACTGCGACTTGGTTTGATTGGATTAATGCATACACTACCTCAGCCAATAGTGTTAGTACCCAGAATATATAAACTCCCACATATTCATCATTCGTAACGAAAAGTTAGAAATGCAGGCAAGAGACTCACATTCTATATTTAACTGCCAAAGATGTAAACAACCGCTAAGGATAGACGACTCTTTAAACGACTTAAACAATGCGAACGTGGATCTCTTAATGTGTGAGTAAGAAGAAGCTTAACAATCTTCAGAATGTCACCAAATTCGGACACCTCTTTGCTTACATTTTTCTATTCTGCCTCGATCTCTTAAGCCACACTACCCGAAGACACTTCTCATTACCGCGATTCTCGTATTCCTCACTTTTCTGAGCATCCTTCGTCGATATCTCATAAGACATCGAAATCACATTCTTCGCGCTCGGCACAGCAGTTTCCAAACAAAGAATCCTATCTCGGCCCATCTGAATCATACGTTGTACTTTCTCGCTCACAGATAGCTCCCCTTCCTCAATCTTCTCTTTCTCTATCCTCATCTGATGCAACCTCAACAGATCAACGCACTTCGTTATCGTATAGATTGAAAGTAACATCTCGACTACTCGATGTAATGTCGCAAAGATCAGAAATCACACATCCTATCTGTGTAGAGTGTACAGAAATGCTGTTAGATTCGCTGAGCAAGCAGTTAGCTGACGCGACAAGGGAGAAAGACTGTTATGTTGATTTTTTAAAGAAGGTTAATTCAAGTTTGATAAGCGATGAGGAAGGAGAAAACTTGAAGAAAGAAATCAAAGAGGTTTGTTTTATTCATTTATAGTTTGTATGATATTAATTTCTAGTTTATTCGTTCATTACGTTTTAGGCGAATTGTATTTTGCTAAGTAAACGAACGCATTTTATATTAGATCAAAGTAAGGGAGACGGCCGCCATTGAAACGCTAACAAATATCGAGCGCGAGCGGGATATGTTGAAAAAGGAGTTGGAGGCCCTAGAAGCAGAGGCACATGAACTCGATAAAATGGAGGAGAGGTATATGAGTGATATTGACGCGAATGGTTCTTCGCTGTAGTCGCTCATCGTTATTTCTCGAACGCATTTATTGCCTACAATTTTATAGTTACTGGCAAGAGTTTAATGACTTTCACATTCAGCTGAGCGCGTTCCAGAATGAACGTGACAGCGTGAACCTCAAATATGATCATGATACGAGACAGCTTGAGAAGCTTCAGAAGACCAACGTTTATAATGACACCTTTTACATTGTAAATGAAGGACATTTTGGAACGATAAATGGTTTTCGGTTGGGATATCTGCCGACGCAAAGGGTGAGTTTAGGAAATAGTAGATATTATACGGGGATGTGATAGCAGAGAGGGCAGAAAAATTTGCTACTTTTGGAATTTTTAATCTTAATAAACCTATTGAATTTCTTTTGATCGCTTTGGATAGGTGGAGTGGAATGAGATCAATGCAGCATGGGGTCAAACAGTGTTATTACTCTCTACGATTGCGAATAAGCTCAATTTTACTTTTAAGACGTATGTCATTCTTTTCCATTTGAGCATTTCGTGTATAAAAACATTTATTAGACGGCACATGTCAACTCATTTGTTCGTTTCTTTGTTTTGCAGGTATCGTCTCATACCACTAGGTTCTTTCTCCAAAATAGAGAAAATAGAAGGCGATAGGGCTGTCTATGAACTGTAAGTGTAAAATTCTATAGCAGGATTGAAATTTCATGTGCATCGGTATTAATTATTGATGTTATTAAATTAGGTACGGTTCAGGAGACTATGCTATAAGTAGAGTATTTCAAAACAGTCGTTTTGATACGGCTATGGTTGCATTTCTCAACTGTTTGCAGCAATTGGGTGAATACGCCGAGAAACAAGATCGTAACATCAAGTTGCCTTACCGGTAAGTTTATGTGAAATGATATTGGCTCAGGATAAAGATTTTAGGGTCGCATATTTATTACAGGAGAAAGTATCTCATTTGAGTTTTGCTTTTGCTAGAATAAACAAAGACAAGATAGGAGATGTATCCATAAAGCGGCATATTGGTCACGATGAGCAATGGACGCGTGCTCTCAAATATACTTTACATGATACGAAGTGGATATTGGCATTTGCTGCTTCAGTTAGTCATACGAACTACAAGAGACGACTGGAATAGAGAATCCGGCAACATGTATTCTGCATGAACTATTTATTAAACATTTAGACATATTATATCAATATAATCAATAATGATACTATCGTCAGGGGGTATGCCAATAGTTAATATTAAGGTAAAGTAATCAGATTCTGTTTTGTAAATGTGCAAGTTCCCAAAATAAAGCATCGCTCGCAAATCCTTAATGCTATTAGTAGACTGTCGATATAGTAATATGGTCAGAGAAAACATAAACAGTGTATTGTATCGTGGCTACAGTGTTTTATTCATAAGAATTGAACCATAAGAGGAAGCGAAAGGAATTAAAAAAGGATCATTCAACGTCTCGTTCTGTATTCTCATGTTGTAACTGTTTCCTTAATAAATGTGATATCACTATGACCCTAATATGTGTAGTGACTTTCATATGCCTTAACAGCTTGAAGATAGCGCTGGTCATAACATAACCTTCAATATAACGTTTACATAATAGCATTTGAACTATTCAATCTATCCTCCCAATGCTTAATCATGTCGTTCTTTGTATATATTGAATGATATCATCATCTGTGGCATCTGTTCTTTAAAACTTGACCAAGTGAAGGGGTTCACGGCTATACGGTTTGAATGATTAGTGAATGAGGAAAGGCTTACTTGTGTCCAGCGCAGTTTCAAATGAAAAAGCAAAGACTTTACAATGTAACGATTAACGAATCGAATCGTATCCCGATGAAGGTGATATTATTTTAACTTTTTTGCCACAATAGCCTCTCATTTTGTCATTATATTAACTACGTTATTGACGGGATTGACTTCGTATCAATAGAGTCTATTTAAGTAAGAATATTCCCACTGCCGCTCATACGCGTCCATATGCTGTATTCTCCAAACCTCGACATTTTAGCGAGAACTCATTAACCAAATCCTTGTATCTGCGTATATTACGCGTCCTAAAAAAACCCCCAAATGTACCGTTCAGCCTTTTAGATAATCTCAATTTGTATAAACATAACAAGCAGGCTTACCCAAGAATACTTTTTGCAAACAAATCTTTTGCGTCCTGCTTGACATTGGGCGAAGGGAAGTTGTCCTGTTTGGAATGGCGAGAGATTAATGATCAATTCGTTACCGAGAATTTCGTAAAAATTTGCCTATTACCTGAGAAAGTAACACTCTCAACCAATTACTACTAGCCTCAACATGTCGACTAGTCATTTTATAGAGCACATCTGCCACCGATGGTACATAAGACCTTGGCGTCTTCCCACCTATTCCCTGGGAAATGACAATTTTTTACTCGATATTTATATTGATATATTCACAGTATCCGTTTCGAACTTACTGCTAATAATTCCGTCATTATCTCCAATCCATAAGTCATGATTACTTTTTCACTTGCTGCATTTAATTGATCATCATGGTAACTTTGACCTAGGAATTCTTTCTGCATTTAAACTATAATTAGTGAGAAGGTAGAGTATGAATAGACGACTCTTTGTGAAAACGATTTACCATAAAGTTAATAGCCGCTTTCAACGCCAATCGCTCATTGGTGCGAAGACTAGCTATAGAGAACATGATTATGCTCTTGAACATATCCGACGGAATAGAGTAAAATGATACCGGACACTTCATTATGAACTGAATGTAAAAAACTTTAGATTGATACCTAAGAAGACTTTTTCGAAACACCGAAAATTAACAACCTAGAAACCGTATATACCTTTGAAAGTAGCTCAAAATACGAATTAACCACATCTGGACAATCCTCTATGTCTACAGAATAGAAACCGAGATCCACATAATTACTCACCACCCAGTGCAGCTCATGTGCACATCAATTATTGGATTATTCTTACCATTCTGATTAATAACTATCAGAGTGCTGACAGTAAACGTTTCAAGTATATCTTCGAACACACCTTTATATTCATTCCTCGACCCATAGACTGTCAATAGTTGTGCAGCAGTGTCCATCAAACATGGGTGTTGTTGTCGAGAATAAAAGTTTTGGATTAAATGAACGATGAAGTCAAGTGGAAGTGAAAGAAGGTGGGGTGGATACCGTATTCCGGCATTTATAAATTTACAAACTGACTTTGGAGGGTGAGGAGAGGGGGGGGTTACGTGAACATTAAATATCAGTTATGTTGACATAATCATATGTATTCTGAGCATATTTTTATCATAACGCATCTGTTTCCTGTATCTCGCGTTACATAACTGTAGCTGATTGCAATCTTAATAGTAGTTACCTCCATAACGTCCTGATCTTGATACCAAATGTTAGCAATCCTTCCAACAATGTCGGTTATGGTAGATGTGAAGGATGTAACAGTCGTTGATGCGAACACAGCCTGTATTCGTAAATTGTCCTTGTCAGCATCCACAAGAATTGGTTCGTCGTCTCTAGCTTGTATACCCCGTGCACATGACGTGAGATAACCGAGTTGAATCATTATGGAGTCTCGGAATATAGATGGTTCCTGTATTAGCATCAAACAAGGTAAACTGACGGATGAATTCCTGAATCAAAGTAGCAGGCATTTGAATAGATAAATGAACAGCTTTTCTAGAGTGGTACATACCTGTACACTGTGTGAGATGAATTCTTTGCTCTTTTCTATGATATGCCCTGTTAATACCTATAAGTTTTACTCTTCCCTTGAGCATACGCGAGATTAGCGTGACAACATTTTCAACTCGTCAACTTACCAAGATAGGTTTCACCATCTTCTCCAGTGGCAAATTCTGTAAGACGTCCGCTATTGATTCAATAATCTTTTGTCTTTGTAATGGCTATGATCCAGGTGCCATTTGAGTATTTTATGCTGGCGGACTAAAATGCACACGTGAATGATGTCTTTAACGTTTTACCTGAACATGAGATCCAAGCGATAAATACGCGTTTACCATGTTTTCTACTACATTTACTAAGTGATTACGACATAGCTCGCAGACATCTTTGAATGCCGTGGCGGCACTGAATGAGAGTCCAGGTTCATTTAAACTAGCCATGATGTAATTAATAGCTGGAAGCAGGAAATCTGGGTTTTCGTTCAACCACTCAGCGTAGGATCCTACAATGACATTCAAAACGATTAGATGATCCTATGAATGTGTTGCGAGCAACAAATTTCATAAATTTCGACGTCCGCCATAATATTATACCGATTAATACTAAAGCAGTATTTCTCAATCTTGTCTGCCCATGCGATGGTAACCTTCCATATATTTCAGCGCCAAAGAGCCTTGGTAGATAAGTATTTTCTGAGCTACTCATTGACTCTGAAATAGCTTTAATACAATACAGCGTTGATTCTGCGTCCTACAGTATAATTGAAGCAAAGATGAATCAAAAAATATAAACTGACAAAGTGTACGTAATATAATAATACCTCGTAATGAATGTCATTGCTGTTGGGAGTGTTTAATTGCTTTGCGATAAGATCTATAAGGTAAGCAAGAAGCTCTTCGTGCAGAATGACATATGCACTCAAGATAATGTCTCCAATGTCTCGGCGATATGATCTGAACTTCTGCTTTGTCTCTAATAAATTAGAGTTACGTTATTATTTTCAAACAAAAAAATATCAAGAAACAAAAGTCTGTCTATACTACAACTTACCTTCATGCCATTCATTCCATTCATCTTCTGGTGGCAGTTGCAGTTTTACTCTCAATATTTCAATTAATCTTTTAAACAGTATAATTGCTGCGTCTCTAATATGCCGGGCCTCTTCAGCCGATTGTTGAGAGGATAATGCAGCGTTACCAAACTCAAGAACGTTATTATCGTTGTCCTCCGGTGAATTGGATTGAATAGGTATCACGTATGGATCATAAATAGCCTCTTGGAGAGGGACCCAGAATTGGAGTGTCATTTCGCCAATGTGTTAACAGATTCAGTGTTGAGGACTTTTTTTTTTTACAAGATTCCGTTAGACTAATACATTTCCTGAAGACAAAAAAAGCAAAAGGATATCTCCTGATCTTGAGCATAATAACCGGGAAAGCCAGTGAATGTAAGCATCATTTCCAAATATATCATGATGTCTGGGCGAATAAAGTGTTTGGCAATGTAATTGGTAAAAGTATCACCGAACACCGTCATGAGACGGCATAGATTCTTTACCGCGTGTTCATCGGATTCTACGGTAGACAAAAGTACCAGTTACTAAGCCATTATCTTGTCAAAACTTTCAAGTACAAAGCAAGAATGCTCACCGTTAAAGGCTTTTGCAATTCTTGATTTTGTCCATTCACTGGCAAAACATCTCATTATTAAATCACAAACAGTGTCTTGAATTGAGGTTACTGACGGCTGGTCTAAGAACTGAATTAACACTTCCGTCGCTGATTCGTGTGTCTCTTCACAAGGAAATAATTCGATAACGTGATTTATCAATGGCAGGAGCGATCTAAAGATCAGATAAGACGTTTGTCAACAAAAATAAATCCACTATCAAACCATGCAGGCTGAATTTGGAACTCACTCAAATGGCACGTTGTACGCTATCCAGCTTTCCAAACACCTAAGGCTTTTTTGTTTTAACAGAATGCCTCGCTGCGACTGATCATTTTGGGCCAGAAATGATTGCAACGTCGACATTACCAATGGAATTGCGTCTTTTAATTCCTTATGCACACTTATCCTGAATAAACATGCCCATGTAAATATATTTCCGTACACTTACACATACACATCTCTTACAATTACCTCTGCTTGTCAACAAAATCAGTGGTCGAAACTTCTTCCGGCAACACAGTCAAATATTCTAACAACGGCAACTCTACGGCTAGATCTTGTCTCCCGAGTGCCATTGCCCCTGACTGAAGATATTGAAACAGCTCCGCTATACAATTGGTCCATACATTTGGTATGGCGTTGATTGTATATGCTGCAAGCTAGGAAAGCAAAATGTTATTAAAGAAACTTTTCACAAACCCGTTAAACATAAATTACGTAAATTGATAAAAAAATATATGTATTACCGCAGTTGATAATTTTGTTGTGACTACCGATGGGCCGTTGGAGAAGTGAATCAGCCAGCGAAACAGTTCGTCACGGAGCCAGATTTTGCGATCATCTGGCAATGACTTCCTAGGAAAACATTTGGCCAATGAACACCCGTTTGGGAAGTTATTTTATGGAAAAGAATGGATCGGACACATACCAGTCTCTAGCGATCTTGACCTGAAATGTGTGAGCACCGAAGAATTGAGAGTTTACAGCCTGATAGATATTGGATGTGATGAGCATTAGCAGTAGTCATCATTGCCAATAGTCCATCTACTTATGTTGAGCTAATTACATGCCTCTGAGCGAAGTAATTGGGGAGCTAAGTCCCATGCATACGGTTGTTTTTGAAGATTATGTAAATACTCTTGAGCTTCCCTGTGGTTTCCGTTACCATAAAGTTGTTGTATTGCCTATGTCATGTATAAATTTATACAAAAAATGAGAGAAATTGCATATCCTAAATGCATTTCCCGTGAATAACTTACCTGTTCCACGTATTCGACAGGAGGAATTTGATCAATCTCCATATTTCGATTAAGGAATAAGTTGTTTTCTTAATATTAAAGGAGATGAATATTATCAAAATAAATTAACCGCCACAATAGTGACCATATGTAGTAACCACTACCGTGGCTTGATGGGCGTGAGGCGCCAATGCAAGCGAGGATCATTGTATGATTAGGTCTTGGATAGAAAGCGATCAAGTTTTTTAATTGGTTTTTTGTAACATAGATAAACTTTACATATCTGAATTAATAAGGAAAGAATGTATCAGACAGCTGTACATTATTTGTTCTTTATAGTAATTATTTCAGTGTACCACACGGACCTTTATAATTCAATTCTCAAACTCACAATAACCATTTTTTATGAAAGATTCCAATTTGCTCTACCCTGTACATATGTCAGAATTCCCAAAGCCACAGTCGTAAATTCAATCTCTAGTATAAGAAGCATGGTCACGTCTTGTATCTCGGATACAAACTATGCGGCAAAATTTTTAAGAATGTACGCCGAATACCAGCAGCGTTGACCCTTATGTCTTTGTCCTGCGTATGTAAAATTATCAGACAATGCGCCTATTGTGATTCGGGCTGTATTTCGCGAAATATATCGAATGCGCTTTTTTCTAAGAAATGCCCTTTCATGTGATCACGATATCTCATGTCAGAGGAAACTTTTGGATAAAGCAAGACTCAGCGATAAATGAAAGATTATGTGACAATTTCAAAGGAGACAAAAAGGATGCTAACAATTATGGCACACTGCTTTATGCATCCAATTTCCTAACCACGCCAGCATTCCGAAACGGAACGCGTCATGACTGGTCCATCGATGCCTCAGTGGTCTAACACATCCCAAAGTTTTCACTTCGACCATTAGTATAATTACAAGTTAATATTGTACTTGATGCTCTATGTCTGAACTGAGGGTATAGTAGTTAAATAAGATAGATTTGATTTTTAAATTTATTTATCTGCAACTACTGCGTTGATATTACAAAAATTCAGCCGCAGTGATCAGTTATGTCGAAATATTATTAACCGCTCTCCAATGTTCTAGTTCTCGCTGGGTAATAGGAAACCCTTTCTCAGCTCTAATTAACTCTTCACTTTTCAAAGAACCATTTATTAGGCGAATTATATACTGATACGGATTCACTTTCTCGATGCTTTCACTAGTTTCACTTTGTATCGGAATGTTCTCCCCCGTAGTCAAACTATATTTCTCTAATAATTGAAACAAATTTATTGTTTACGGGTTAACTTCGTCAAGACTTTGTTGAATGATCAAGGATAATCTGGGACAAATCTTACCTTCACCGCTTTCAAGAATCCTCAATTTCAATTCGCTAGTCGCAGTCCAGACGACAGAATGGAAAGCCGACGGCCTGTCGTACTCAATATCAATAGTACCACATTCGTCAACTTGGACAGTCTGAACCTGGGTATTAAGCTATGACAGAAATAAACGAGTGTATATTAACGGCTCAATTAACCACTTTGATGCGTAAATAGTCAAACATCAGCAAAGTGATATACGCAACGGGGCATTACCTTAAAAGATACATTGGAAGACTTCCAAATGTCGATAGTCGAAGTGATAATTTTGTCATTGGCGACTATAATGAGATTTTTGCAGTTCTCTGGAAATTTGCTAATCACGATTAAAGAATGTCTAATAAAAGCGAGTTCTCGCTGAGCGAACTGAAAACTATCCGAACCATGAGCCGCATTAGCCTCAATACTTTCACCAGAAATTTTCTTTATTGTAAGCAACTCACCAATCATGACCTTGGTACAAACGCTATCGAGAAAGTATTCTCCATTTTCACAATTTCTCAAATACACAGTGGACGAGGCGGGAATTGTAGAGGCGTCTAAATGTTTAACTTGGGCCTGCTCGTCTACCTACAATACGATTATGTTCTTAGCTTTCATTCAGATTAAAGACGAATTTCAACTACTGATCGAATCACCCAATCCCCGTACAATGAATTTCCTTTCTGACAATAGACGTCCAATCAAAATGGGAGTCGCTGATGGCATTTCGTCCGGAACCGTTTTATTTACTTGAGACTCGGTTTGCTGAGGGCTCATTTTGGAGTAAACTCATACAGGCTCTTTTAAACATTGTATTTAAGCTTTTCATTAATTACTGCGGGAGTGACTAAGAGCCTTGGCGGATTGGCTAGGTGGAAGGACGCAGCACAGGCATGAAGTAACTGGTAAACTATAATTAGATAAATCTTGGTGGCTTGGCAAACTTAAGAATGCGCCGCAAATGATATAATGATGGATGCTCTCTACCAAAGTTTGTAACCCCAAACATTAATATATTCAATACCAGTAAAGCTAGAGCGCGTAGATATGCGTTTCAATCCTTCAGAGGCTTGTTAGTTCACTTTCACAATCACGTTAGCATATATTCACCAAATTTGCCGAGACGTTGTATTTATTAATACTTTCTATTTCACACAAGAATTGTTGTTTTGTTGGCACTAAGTTGATACACACTATTTAGATTTACTAATAAGGCAAAGACGGAAGCAGTGCAGCCAATAATGATACTAATACTTCATTTATTTTACTCGCATGATATAACTTATTAAGAGTCGTTATCCAAAAAATTCTATTTTGCATCCTTATTAAAGATATTTTTCCCAGCATCGCCATCAAAAATTTACGTCCACGTGATTATTTATATATGTAAGATTTGAGTTTAACATAAATTTAGTATAAATTAAATTTTGTTTCTATACCACTGCAGTCATGTGTCCGTAAACTTTTTGATGGTGATCTGGGGTAGTTTATTAAAGATGGGAATGACGGCTCGCTATTATAAATGTGTCCTGTTTCAAAGCTACAGTATCTAATTGTTTGTTAATCTAAAATTCGTATACGGTAAACAATATATTTCCTGCAAATAATAAGTCATGATGAAAATCGAAATTCTTGGGTTAAGCAAAGTAATCGCGGTATTCACAATTCCATGCACAATTGGCCAAAGTGCTTGTAGAAATACAATTCTACGTGCTGGCAAATAGGTTGAATACGGTGGTAAACTCAAGAGAATCACTGATTAACTCCGTTTGCAAATCGTCCACGTATACAACAAGTGACTCATACCCGTCCATGTATCTTGACAATCTTACGAGAAATACTGTAGTAACACAAGATTATCAAATAAGTCATTTCTTGCATGCCAGATAACTTGTCGCAGTCCTATGTCGAGCAAATCTGATTCGCCGTCGGACTTATGCATGTAGGTAGTGTGGAAGTTGAGAATTGTCTTTTTAAGCCCTTGCATTTCCCACTAAAATTCAGTTTTTACTTTAGCGCATCGGAAGAGTCTTCGGAAGACGAACTCTTGCCATTTACCCAAGAGGATTATGAAGAGTATAGCGTGTACGAACCTGTGCGAGCGTTTACGCATTGGTACAATAGAAACAAGGGGTTTGAAGATAAGAGTTCAAAGGATAATAATGTCGTCGGAACTCTACTGAAACAACTTGAAGAAAAACGACTCGAACTCGAAACAAAGCAAAAACAATCCAAACCACCTCCGGAGCCAATCGGCCCTTCTCACGCATCCGAGCCTTCAATTAAACCATCTTCTGTTTGCCAACAACTCACAATTCCATCTTCTTCCTTGTCCCGCGAAGAACATCTGAAATTTCTTCAATTAAACACAATTGCCGCCTCAAATGTCGGTTTTCACGAATCATTTAAGATAGACGTAGCGCAAGGTCTAATACTTATTTCTGTTATCTAGCCTCAGCTGCTCGGTGATAACGATCGAAAAAATTTTCATTATTTGCGGGAGCGAGTGCAGGAAGAAAAAAATGCATATATGAAGTGGTTATATGATAGAGCAAAAGAACGATTCCAACATTTAGATAAGAAAGTGGATGAGGCCGTTGAGGTTGGTTTCATTGATCTGATGCGGTAGGTATTTATCGAAATGATAATTTCCCCATCCCTTTACTAGGGCTATCTGACCATTGAGCGAGAACGTATTATCAAGGATTATCCGGTAGGAATTGTTTAATTAATATTAAAATTACGTATTTATTCGTCTAATATACAACTTTATATTCTATACAGCGATATTATGAGTTTCTTAATGCTTTCGACCTTACAGTTGGATTGCCTGATGCGCGAGATCCAATTTTGGTTCATAAGCAGACGCTTCATGAAGCTGTAAGATAATTACCATTCTTTGGGTTTGCTGTCGAAAACATATCTGATTTGCCTAATACTTGGGAATTAGGGAGCGTGTTTCCAATTTACTTTGCCAATGGGAACAGCTTCAAAAAAGATTCCTACGCATGAAAATTATTTGCTGTCAGATAATACGGAGACTATCAATTCTGAGCTCGTCTCAGACAACCAAACAGAATCCAATACTCAAACGAATAGTAAAATACATGATGATAAAACACCAGGAAATCGATGGCAAAAATATGTGAGTAATGGCTATGTTCAACCGCTCTATCAACAGATCTGACTGTTCCATCCTTTCAGATCATGCCTGTGGTCAGTACAGATCCATTAATTCCAGCTATGGTGGAACAAAACTCTGTTGATATCGTGATCTCGTCGAGTGGATTGTGCGCTCTTGTTGCTCTGCATGCATCAACTGAGAGAGATTGCAACATTCCCATATGCGTCATTTCGCGTCGAAATGGTAAACCAGTTGAGCAATCACACTGAGAAATATCTTCAAACATTTTACTGACTCATTTAATTCAGCTTCTGGTGAAATGAAAAAGACGGTGTATATCGACAAGCCATTTGTGAAGAAAAAGATGACGAACCGCGAACGTAATCAAATATTTTATGATGCTGCTTTCAAGAGTGTGGCTATGGATACAAAGCATACATTTGAAAAGAAAAAAGAATCGAAGTCTAGCTTTTTGACGGAGGACCAAGAATTTAACGGTACAATTGAGTTCCAAACTGTGATATCAAATAAGGACGACCGCAATAATTAATGAATATTTGTATAATTAGACAATGAAAGCACACTCGTTATTTTTAATGAGGAATTACAAGAACAAACGCCGTCTAATCAATCGACTAAGAGCACTTTCAGCGAGGCAGCTAACAACAACAAACCTTCTGAACGTGACGAGACCCTGAAAGATGATAACATGCACGATATTGTCGACACTAGGATAGACTCTGAGTCAAAGAACGGTCAAACTACATTGGAGAAGGGACTACGGCACGTCAATATTACTTATAACTTGTGGTGTTTTGGCGAGTTTAGCATACTGATTAGATGCAAAATGCATGGATTTGTATTTGATTCCATCAACAAGGTAATAACTTGCCCGCTTTTGATTATATCCATTGAATTCGGAATTCTAGTCACTAATTTACCTTTTAATCGTAAATCAATCGAAGCCTCGGATTGTTGGGATAAAGACAAATCTTGAGTATCAGCTTGATTTAGGCATGGAGGAAATTGCTGCTGCTGATAGAGCTCGATACTGGATCCACACTTACATTCGCGGGGATGCTGATTTGATGCTTGGACGAATAGACGTGCTCAATAGTGAAATACAGGCAGTCGAAAGAAAAAAAATGATCAATATTATACCAAATGGAAATTGGTAAGTATGAAAATTTTACACACACGTGAGAATGGTGACCATTCATGTTAACGATTCTTTCTAGGCCTCGACCACATAGCAAATTTCTATATACTATGCTAAAAAATTTTCAGAGGTTTGAGTTGTTTTCTTCGTAGTTGTTAAGGTTTATGGACAGAATAGTTCAATGAGTTAACCCGATACGACCTTCAGTCTTCCCGATGGAAACTATTTGTTTTCTCATGTAGCAGGCGATTTACATGCAAGTGTATACAAAAGCATAATCAAAGACAACAAAGAATTCCCAGATACAACAGTTTCAACTAGCCAATCGCGCATTTATGATCTCCACGCGGCCTATTCAGTTTTAGCGATTCACGACATTGAAACTGTACATTTTGTTCCATTGAAATGGAACGGCCCCTCAGATCAGATACCATTCACATTTCCTGTCCGCCAGAAACCATACTATTGCTATCAGTACGCTAATTATGGTTTTTGCACGCGGGAACAGGTATACTGGACTCCAACTTGTTACATTTTTTGCTCGCTCTTTATTACATGTCCTCATGTCGTACTTGCATTTTGATAGTGCACGTTCCAACATATTCCGAAAAATGAAATAAATGATCCACAGATTTTGAAGAGGGTAAACACACACAAGTTGTCTGACGACACAAGTGGATTGCCTGGTAAAATTCAGAAAACTGAAAAACCAACGAAAAATCAGAAACGGAAGAAGGCAAAATCGAAGAAAAAACAGAAGGAACAGTCAAATGCATCTATACCTCAAGATTTAATGACTGCCGCTGCCGCCGCTACAGGACATCAAGCTAACGAATTTGTTCATTTGGATGATCCAACTGTCATCGAGAATTCGTCACAGTCAGCCTTTGAATATGATCGGTTAATGAAAGAATATCTAGAAAAGAAGAAGATACAAAAATAGTCGCGAATTCATTCATGGTTATGAAAGAATTTTTAACGTCAGTGTAAACTAAATCAAACGACATGTTTATTTAATATATAATAAAGTTCCGTAATGCAGGCCACGGTCGAACCCTTTAAATGCATCTCTAAATGTATGGTCCACTTACCGTGCGTCACGAAAAATTGGTGCAAGAGCAAGGAATAAGCTTTGATGGCTGGTGCTATTACCATAAATTTTTATGCAAATACTTTTTATAATTAATTTAGTCTTCATTTGATCGATTTAAGCAAACAGATTAAACGTTTTATCAGAAGTCGAATTTCATTCTTCGACTACACCGTCGTAAACTTTCTATAAAGTTAAGACTGGTTTTGCATTATATATTCAAACTTGGCTGAGATATTATCTCATATATTTGTAATCGAATCTGCCAGCGGTTGCATTTATTCACTAAGCCCCATGCTTGGAAGTTGCATTTATATGGTGATTGCGCTTATGGAGGTGTCACGCATTAGGTTTTTGGAATGAAGTACCTGATGACAACACATTTATAAAAACCATCAGACATTCATATTGATGATAGTGAAAAATGTACCGCCAATGCCAATGATGCTGTAAAGATGTTAGAATTAGAAGATTCTAAGGAGTTACTTAAGCATGTTAATGCTCTTGATTCTTCCATTGGTTTAAAGTTGATGGATGTGAAGAAACAAGCAATCATAGACAATCTTTTTTAATCAATAATAGAAACGGGTATTTTAATTTGTCTTTCATTTATCGTTATTATTAGAAATAAATAAAATATGCGTGGGGAAGCTGAAAGTTTTGCGCGTAGACCTTTATTTCCAGATCATTATCGATTCGATTATTTAATTGTACTCTCCATTAATGTCCATGTAACATTGCAGACGATTCTGCCAACTCTGTAAAGACTTCTCATAGTCGGCTTTTTGGGGTGTTTCAGCAACTGCCTGAACATTCCTTGCCAAAATCTCAAACCTTATCAAATCTTTTTCACGTCAATTGTTTTCCTATTCGAGGGAATAATTATAACGCCAATTCAATTTCGTAGGCAATTTTATTATTTTTAATAACAAAATGCGATTTCTATTAAGAATATAAATAATACAAAAACACCAGATTGATTCATGGGAGAAAAATACTGGAACCAAAGCCATTAATGAGTATAACCTATTCTTTAGTCACTATGGTGCCAATTTAAATTTCATTATCTTCTTTACTGTTGCTGCTATTAATAATATTCTCACTGTCATTTACTTCTTTATTATCAATTTATTCTTTGATAGTATTGAATGTACTCTTCCTCGGATTCTAAAGGATTTTCAATGTGGAAGCTGCAACGCCTTTTTCTTCGCGTAACTCGCGGATTTTAGTGGCCATTTGATAAGTGCGGGTTCATCCCAGTCTTTTTGTTTTAACGTTCTTCCACAGTTTTCGACGCTGGCAAGTAACTTTGTTCGCCGAATAGCTTGCTTGATTTATTATTATGCCTTTGTAAGCGCAATGAAATTGATTTTTTTTTATTTATGTCGCAAGGTTTATTTGTCTGGAGTTTATAATAAGCAGGAAACCAAGAGAATTCCAATCAATAATCCACAATAAAAGTTGTTGGCGACAGTGGGCATTTTCACGATTAGTTTCGCGATCAATTTAAATTGATAATTGTTAGGTATTAGTATGAATGAGTAATCTCATGCGCTCATCGATTTGTTAACAATTCGTTTGATTTCCTTTCGAATACTTTTTTTCCACAGACGCTAAACAAAGGCTATTTTAAATACATAAAGCACATACTGAGTGTCTTTGTCGATTTTATGCAGTATAACAATCACTATTAGTATGGGTAGAACTTATATTGTGTGACATTTCGAACAAACAAAGAATGTAGGTACTTACGACAAATATTAGATTAGTCGAAAATAAGTAACTGGCGTGCGGCGCGCAATGGGTATGCCAGGTTTCAAAATTCGTGAATTTAACAAGCTTTTATTTGCAGCGATTCAAGTAATTCATAGCCGAAAGAAAGAATATGAGCCGAGTGTGAGAACGAGCGCACGAAATTTTGTGAGTTTGATGCAGCAAAATAGTCTTTCCTTGAATGTTAGCCAAGAAGATTTTGTAACGCTGGAAAAGAAATTTCAGTCATTTGTTGTATTGATGAGGCAATGAATTGCTTTCATTAGCAGATGAACAGAAAGACGTCGAGACTTATTTTGTTCGATGGCGACGACAAATTCGGGAAATCCAGAAAAGAATAACCAAAGCTGAGAAAACAACATTAATAATTCTTCCAAGGAAGAAGAAATCAATTTTATTAAGGCAAATGTTATGTTGGCAATGGATTCTCCTTAGCACTAACGGGAAAATCGGCAAATTTCTTCCTCCTGCATCGAAAAATACTATTTCAGCAAGACAGAGTAAATTCTACCTATTTCCGGCGTTCACATAATGAATGTACTGGCACAACTTGTGCAATCTGGAGCCGATTACAATTCAAGCAGGGTAAACGCGTATCAATGAACTCGGTTTTTCAAAATTTATTTGATAGAGCGTATCACGTGATAATTAAAACTGTAATGAAACTTTTGTATTTTCATATAAACAATGGCAAACGCATAATCCGCAATTAATTCATTGAAAGAGTTAAATCTCAAGTTTCTTTTTTCAAATTGAAAGGAGAATGCTTGCCGAATTACGTGAAAGTATATTTTAATGGACCAGCTGAAGCACTGTCACGTGAATTTAATGATTAGCCTCATAAAATTTTAAACAATCTGATCTCTAATACTATTTGACGACAAAATAGTTGAGTAGCTTTGTAAATGCATCTGTTTTATCTTTACAAATCGAAACTGTTGACGTCCTAAACGAGGCTTCAGTGTACACATGTGATGAAACACGTTAATATGAGCAAGGGGTCCCTGTTTGATTTTCTGTTGTAATAAAAAATTGTTCATTCTGAAAAATGTTATCGACCACCAAGAGAAACTCAGTACCATTTGGAATTCATCAAACGTTGGGAAGGCCGCTGTTGTGCAATCTTGACTTAGCTTAACTTCATTATTTTTTTTATTTCTTGGTTTGTTCCGTTATGGATAAATAAGTTTTATCTATATGTTAACATATTCAAAAGAAAGTGTTGTATACCTATTCCTCCCACCGACTATGTATCCGCCATTGTTTGCTACCCCGCAACAGCCATAAGACTGCCGATGAAGGTCAAGATCTAATATGAAAGAGAAATATAAATAGTCAGTATACCAGTTTATCGAAATCGACTAGCATGATGACTGATGAAATAACTTACAAGACGATGTCGCACTTCTACTATGTCTTCGGGTAATAAAAAGATTGTAGCACCAATCTTACGAGCTATAGAAATAGCATATTTGGCATTCAGGGCCGCATCTTCCTCTGTTACAACGGTCGAAATAAAATTATTCATTAGACGTTTATATTACATGCGAGCAAGCGACAGCAATGGTATCGTACTCTCATTCCTTACCGGTAACCCCTCTTGTAACCAACGAATAGTCTACAATGCCCGGTTTAATACTGTCCAGCAAGTCAATAAAGAATAATGCATTTCTCAACGTTGGATCCTTGAAACTGTTAATCTTCGTTGACTTGCCACTCTTTTTCACAAAATCGTTGGCCCAGTTAATTAAGTCTTGGTCAGTAACCTCTTTTCCACCTTTCGATAAGCTTGTGAGTGTCTGAATAATGTTTAGTCTCATCATTTGCCAGACTAGTCCGAGGATGAGTGTTTTGGTTCCGTCACAAATATCGGCACCTTGCATGTTCACGAGCGTAAAGTGCAATTGTCGGCCAACAAGGATGGCATAATTTGTGTTTTCTACTTGCTTGAATCGGGAAAGAGGTTGTTTCGTGTTAACCTTCTTCCAATTAACTGTATTGGGTCGTATCTTATCGAAGGCTTGGAGCAAGATAATACCATCCTAATCACATTTCCATGAGTTAATTATAAACCAACGCTATTAAATCCAAACCATAATGCTACGGAAGCCCGTATTATACCTGCACATCTTCGTATAAATTGTTTACCGCCGGCGTCACATCCAAACTGTTGAGCCAAAGCGCAAACACTAATTTGGAGAAGGACAATTAGAAAACGAGGTATGGAAACCATTCACCGTTTATGCTTTATTCGTAGCAAATTTACCTCTTGCTTCCCTATCATCACTATCATCAAACTCTTCGATCTCGGCTTTCTCCGTTTCATCGAGTGGAGCCAGTCCAGGATAAGTGTTGAATAAGTGAGCGACAAAAGCAAGATTCAACTTGGGGTTGCCTGCAACGAGAGCCTTCGGCGTAAGATATTTCCTGCAATTTATCTTCTCGGCATTTTGAAGTACCTTATTAACAAGTTACATGCACATTAGATAATCTTATTCTTCAGGAAAAAAACAACTTGCGCAAGTGAAGAATATTCTGACGAAAGAATTGTTACCTGTTCGGCTCTTTCCAACAAATCTCTCGTATTTAGTGGACTTCTTGAACACACATCTGGTACCAGTTGGTTAAGTAGTATCGTGTAGTTTTCACCATCAGCTACATCTTTGCTAAAGTTTTTCACTCTACAATTTTTAACATATTAGTGATCCAGTAAATAGACACGTTAAGTAGTTAAATAAGGTTAAACCCAATGGATTTCAACATACGTGCGATGCCATTTAGCAGCCTTCAAGTGATAATTAAACCATCTCAACAGA
The DNA here is from genome assembly GCA_910592205.1 of Paraglomus occultum. Classification (NCBI taxonomy): domain Eukaryota; kingdom Fungi; phylum Glomeromycota; class Glomeromycetes; order Paraglomerales; family Paraglomeraceae; genus Paraglomus; species Paraglomus occultum. The sequence goes on along the minus strand of CAJVPJ010000272.1, from coordinate 4,989 downwards.
ATCTGATCAGGCGGTAATTTCAAAAACTGTTCTAGTGTCTCATCTTCTTCCAATAAACGATACAATTCTGGATGCAGTTTGATATCAATCTTATTCAACAGCCCTATCTTTATGATCTGCCATATAAGCCCAAGAATTAAATGTTCTCTTCCTTCGATTAGATCTGCTGAACCGATATTGACCACACTGCACCCAATACCCTTTGCGGAAAAAATCACAAGATTGTTATTTTCAGTCATCTTGAATTTGTTGAGTTTCTTTCCTTTTGATGCAAGATTTAATACACGCTCATCAATAGTGTCTGGTACTGAGTCATTGATTAATTTTGCAAGAATCAACCCATCTAGAAAAAAGGCATTAGTACAGTATTATTCAAATATTTCGTGTATAAATAAGCGTTTAGGATAAATTACCTTTGCATTCATCAAATAATTGCATAGTGTCTGTAGGAACAGGGAGCTTATCTGCCAAATTTGGGTCATGTGCGAGTGCTTGGTTTATGTGACGCGTAAATTCGGTTCGCTCATCTTCGTTGATTGTATGAGAGACGTTTGCACTGGAACCCTGAACAGTAATCTTGTGCTGGCTGACTTGGAAAGCACCCTTTAGACGCCCCTCGCGCACTTTGGCGATAAGCTGGTATAAAAGCAAGACATAATTAGTTAATATTTGTCAGTCATTGAGAGTGAGAAACAAAGTTGACAACAATGAGTATTAAAATAAAAAAAACCAATTATTAAAGTATGTTTCACTTTAGAAACCGTACCTCAACAAATTCTTCGACTTCAACTTTACCAGTTGAACTCAAGTCTACTTCTTTTAAAGCAGCCCTAATTTCATCATAAGATTGACTTTCACCCATATCCTGGAGAGCTTTCACAGCTTCTTTCTGTTCTATTGCACCGTTTCCATCTAAATCAATCTTGCTATTTGATTATAAAATCAAAAATCAAAAATATTACATGAAAGCGTATCAGCGACCGAACAAAAAATTACTACAGGTCGAGAACTTTTTTAAAGCGAAAAGAGAACGAATACTTACTTGAATGCTGCTATGAGATCGAAAATATCTTGTTGATTAAATTGAGGATATTTCTTTTGCAGTTTGAGCACATTCATCTTGTCTGGATAGTAGTTAACGATTTGGAGGCGGGTATATAAATTTAGGGGCCGAGATCTTGGCCCGCCAAGATGCCTATTGGCCAAGCCTATGCCCAAGGCGCCACAAAGTTTACCGTTATTATTTCAGCCACAACAATAGGCCAACAAAACGCCATTATTGCTTGGTCGTCAGAATGATTAAATTCTCTTTCGTTTCAGAGCCGCCCAGCTGTGAAGGTTTTATTGGCGTTATAGCATCGTACAACATTAACGGGCCAAGTTATCGAAAGTTCTTTATTTGTAATAAAAGTTATACAATTACTACGCATTATCATCGGCACACACTGCGTCATAAAACTAATAATTAACCGATGCGCTGTTCTTCTCCAAAATCATTTCAGTATACGAGTATGATGATCTTACGTCTGCGCTGTATTTCTAATCGACGAGTTTGACCAGCTTTCTTTCAATGTTTTTATTCACCAACGAAGATTATCTTGCTGCGGATGGCAAACGTTAAAGTACCGACTGATGAAAAAAAGGTTGACCACATTCGTATTTAACACAACTACCTGATTCAACAAGTTGAAGTTTAGGAAAATGTGTTCTCCGACTTCGCACATATGGAACAATATTGAGTGATAAAGTGAACTCTTCGTATCGATTATAAAACATATTTATATTACAAGGCAATCCAGAGAAGTTTATTTTAACTGTCTTTAGTAAACAGATTCCGCATTCACTGAATGATTATTGTCCGGCTTCACTTTATAAAAACGTTATGATATACCGTTTTACTCCATGTTTTTGATTTGCGGTTGGAATAATAAAGCAATTTATTGCTATCTTTGTCCAATGTCATTAACATTTATTAAACATTCACCACTGTATACTAATTCCTGTTTGTCTTTGCACATGAAGGAAGAAAAAGAAAATAAGAACCTCAGATTAGGCAAACGAGAAAGAAAAAACTGGAACAGAACAATCGATACCTGTCATCTTTTCTAAATTCTTGTTACATTCGTTGTTGATGTATCAAAGTCCCATTATTATCATTACTATTACTCATTTCGCCCATCCTTTGATCAAATATGATGAAACAATGATCTGCTTTGTGTAACCGAGTAATTTCCTAGCCCTTATCAGAAAATAAATATTGACACAATAAGCAAAATTTGGTCATCTCATGTAACACATTTTCAAAGATTGCCATTTACCCCGGACGAGTATTATTAAGTGTACAAAAATGGGTATGTGTATTTCATTATGTCTAATTCCTTGACTCCTGAAATCGTTGCGTATATGGATGAGGTTTGAACCAGGTAACCCAAATAAAGCTACTATTTACTGCTTATTGCATATACAACCCAGTCGTATTTTGATTACAAAGGATGCAGCTAATTAATTGTATCTGCGAAAACGTGTCATCAATGAAACGACAAATGTGATCATCTGATTAATGTTAGATTAGATTATGCGCTTGAATATTACACGTGATGAGCACAAATAATATGTTCCCGGAACAGTCGAGATTTGTGGGAATGACTTTGCCAAAAGGCAAAGAACCGCGACTATCAACCCCTTAGGATTTCTCCTCCTGCATAGTAAAGAACCAATCTGTCTTTCCAATCACCATTACTATAGGCCAACCGGTCCCTTATTCTTTACGCCGACAAGGATTAACATGCAAATCGGGAAGTTCAGGCCATAATATACTTCTGAGATCAGTTAGTTGCTTCAAGGATTCTCATTCAGCCAGCATAGTCGTTAATCCCACGGTAATAGTAGGGACAATATTAACGCGATTTGACTGTACGTACTGTAAAACGATCGACCGTTCAGGAGTTGTTTTTGAAAATCTCTGCGGTGTTAAAGAAGTCTCTTGTGGATATCGAATTGATAGATCATACAAGGTAAGCTAGGGACTTATTAATTCAGGTTACCAATATTAAACATTAGCATTTAAATGATAATTACTAAGAATATTAATTTGTATGAAGCCCAACAAATACGAATAATCGTAACCAGAGCACAATACAATATATATTAATATTAGTACAGGTTTAACGTCGTACCCCCCGATTTTAATATATCCTAATTGATTATAAAACCCAACCTTCAACGGATCACACGCAATTGTCTCGCACACTTGCTATCTTCTCATTCAATTATTTCATCTCTTCACGCTCAATTTGAACATGGTTCCTGTTCCGTCATCGGTAATGCGTGCTATTCCACATGAAACGCTCACGAAACTGTCAATTCAACGTCCCACTCGCGTTTCTCTCTCACATATATATACCGTCGGTCGCCATGTACTAGACTCCTCTTCTCAAAAAAAATATATTATACCCGCTCAGTTTCTCCACGCTGAGTTACCCATACGTCTTTCTCAAACACTCAAAATACTTCATTCGCCTTTGGTGCCTCAAGAATTCAGCATTCTACCTACTTTTAAGAAATTCACTCGACAATATTATGATTATATTAGCATCCTTATGGGCATACCCAAGCCAGAAAACGAAACAAGAGAAGAGGAATATACTAAAATTTTGAGACTGCTGAAAAAAGAACACAGGACTAACTTGGTAACGTTGAGACAAGCGTTCAGAGAAATAAGAGATTTGAATGGGATAGAAAAGATCAAGCACTTGGATACAGAAGAGATAAGAGAACTTTGGGATAGATTTTATGCCATTACTTTGGGAACCCGGTTACTTATAGCCCAACACTTAGCCTTACATGACGAAAAGAAAAATCTAGTCACGAGGATTTCACCAAAGGATGTGGCTGAGCGAGCGATTAGAGACACAAGAAACTATTGTGAGAAATTGTACAAGTAAGTCTAACAAACATGAAACTTACCGTTGCAATGAAGAATCAATCAACTGATAATATTAAACCGATCCACCATTTCTTCGTCGTCTAAACTATAGCCATCCAGTGCCTGAAATTCAATTATTTACAACAGATCCTACTGCTACAACAATTCATATCGAAGAGCATCTTCACAGTATTCTATGCGAACTGCTCAGGAACTCTATTAGTACTACGATACGACACCATTCTCCTGAATTCTCACATTATGACCCATTATCTTCTATACATTCTCAATCTCGCGGGTCACTCTTTTCTTCCTTACTCGCTTCATCTTCTCCAACCCAATCATCAAAGCCAAACCCTAGTCTTCCGCCAATATCCATATTGATAGCCCAGGGAGCACAGGATATAACAATAAAAATATCGGATCACGGAGGTGGCATGCCAATGTCCGTTGTGGATGATGCTTGGAGTTACTTCGTGTATGATGATGAAAGCCAGTCGGAGGCAGATGTAGAGCGTTCAGAGAGACCGTTTGATTGCGGTGTTGGCGCTAGTTTACCGTTTGCTAGGGTTACTGCACGATGTAAGTGTTTCAAGCTGATAGATGAGGGTAAATGCATGGGATCTTTGCTAACGGTTTCGTCGACTTTTCCTTATTTGTTAGATTTTGGTGGTGATCTTTCGTTTGTGTCAATGGAGGGTCACGGAACAGACACGTTCCTCTCCTTATATCGTGATGATACTTGCTTGGAAGCGTTTCCCGAATCGCATGCCTCTTTGGACGATTCGTTATTGCTTCTGGAAGCTGCATAGAAGTTAGATACTCTTATCTGAATAATTATTTTGTTAAATTTATTATCTTCTCTTTGTACATTTTTTCCTCCCCTCTGTAATAAGGGAAACTTTCAATGCTTTGTGGCATGAGACGGATTAGTATGAAAACCCTTATACGTAACATGCTATGTTTTTTTTTAGATATGGCCATTACTGAGACAGACTATTCCATCATATATGAAAATTATAACAGCAATATGAATGGATTAGGAAATATCTGCAAGAAGTGTT
>CAJVPJ010000271.1:0-31299 GCA_910592205.1 Paraglomus occultum | reverse complement strand
TTACTCCAATTTTTAGTTAAACTGTTACAATCTCGAGTTAGAGAGCCACACGCAAAACTTTTCAAACCCCCCACGTACTTCTCGATTAATATTAAGGGTTATTCTTTTGGTGATAAATTGCTATTCTTGGAGTTATTGATGGGAACCAGATCACCAGTAAAATCTCGTATTTGTACTCAAAATAAACGTGTAATTAATCGATAATGGATTATCATTTCCAGACAGACTTACTTCGCGTTTTATCCAAAACAAAGGTGACGACAAACGATATTATACCATTGGGAGAAATACAATCATTGACCAAAATTCCCGATGAGGACGATATCTATTAAAACTTAAAGGAAAAAGGATATGTAAACACAGAGGGGAAATGGTAAAAAAAATTATAACTAATATTGGGGCTTGTAGAATTGGCCAGTACATTCGAAGAAACCGACCATTTCTACTGAGTAAATTAAAGGAGGAAGGAACTTTGGTTTCCCGCATAATTTTAGGACGTCATTTGGTTATACAGATAACCGCCTTCTTACCACTCCAATGCTAACAGCGGCCCATAAAAAAATTCGGGCGATATGGGCCAAAAAGACAATTGGAAAACAACGATTTTCACTGACGAAACTGTTTCGGAACACAATTAAACGTTGGCATAAGGTACAAGGCCAATACGCCCAACGCCGAAAGATCGACGCAAAATAATGACATGGGGGTGGTTTCTGTGCTTCAGATGTTGGAAATATTGGCAACAGGATGATGATCCTAAGCATGCTCGCCTTCTGCAACGAAATTTCTTCAAAACAATGTTCCAATGATTTTGAACTGGCCTTCCAACAGTCCTGACCTTGGTTGGAACTGTTCATGACTGAAGAGTAGTAGTACAATATTCCAACTACGGTTCTAACCAATTTAATAGCTATTCGTTGAAGCATCAATGTGAACTAATTATAGAAATAATGGTGATCGTGTGTGAGTTAGAGAAAAATTCGTTTGTGCCATTTCAACTTTATCACTTACACTTAGTAGGAAGTAATAGCAAGAGTGAGAACAATAGCGATATGCTGATATGTTATGGTTGTCATGTATTATGACGATGTCGGAACAAATCAATCTGCAGTCCTTTCTTTTTCTTTGTAAGAATTGTATCATTATTAAATATTATTTGTTAATAGGGTTGTTTATTTGAATGTTTCTTAAAATTTACAATTGGAAGGAAATGATTATAAATAAAAACTCTGGTATGATATTGACGATGACAGGTGATCTCTAACTTTAATGGCAAAGACGCATGTATATAAGCTCACTATGCTTCATCTGGTCTCTCAAAAACTATCATCATCGGATTGCGACATCGAGATGGAATACGAAGAATGTCCTTTCTTCCTTATTAGCCCGCTATGTTCGCGCCATCTCTTTGCATACTCGATTCCAACATCATTTCCCTCATTTCTGTCACCTGAATCGCTCGATCCGCTATTCCCGCCAACAGATGAATCGACTGATTCAGAAGTATTTTCCGTGTCTTCGTGATCATAATGATTACAATCTACCCGCCGACGCAACCGGTATTGCTCACGCTTGACCGTTCGTCGTCCTTTCTCAATAGCACGCTCGATTTTTAACCTATTGGATATCATTTTCAATGTTGGCCATGCTGCTCGTTGACCATATGTAATCATGTGGGATAGACGACGATAATCTGGATCACATAGTATATAATAATAGTCCCATAGTGTTATTTTGGGAAGAATAGTGATATTGCCGTCAAATCGCTGTAGCCAGACAGAGCTCCAATCCTGATCGGCTACAGGTGGCATCAATTCTAGATCTCTGATCACTTTCAACCATTTGCTTAAGTCTAATTTAAGCATTTGCTCAAGACTAGATAATAGGAACCCCCCTCGCCATCCACGTCCTTTACGATGAACAACTGGACGACCGACTGAGCCACGAGGCCCATAAAAAAATATGTGAATATGAGGATTGACTTGGGATACTATAGTAAACTTGACGTTAAACAGAGTGTAGAGAGACTGTAGTGGAATATCCGTGCGTAACGACCCATCTTTCCATTTGTGTCCATAATTATAAGGCACGAGTGATCCATCCGCTGTTTTTTGCATAAGAACAACTGGATTCAATATGCCCGGTACTGCAGCGCTGGCAATCACTGCATCAATGAGTAATTAATATTATGTATAGTTTGCAACGTTTAGATAATTGTACGTCAAATCACTTACCGGCTGACCATACTACACAGTCAGGCGCTGTAATATAATTAAGAAGCTTAGGAGGAGAATGTGTATCGTACGGGATAACAGAAATATTGAGTATCCTTCCTGTTCTCTCGTAAGCTTCTCGAAAAGTCAAGCTCCCTTTCGTAATCCATTGAACTTTATGTGCCCAATCAACAGCACTGAATCTAGCGCCGGTTTTCCAAAATCTCTTCAGCCACAAATCTATCGAATCCCCACAAGCATTGAGGCGGGAACAGATTTCTGGTCGTAGCACTTGCTCTAATTCCTCGTTAGTATGGGTACACGTTAATGCGGCTATAAGACCGCCAGAGCTGGTGCCCGTGATAACCGATGGGAGCAGACCAGCATCATAGAGTGCGCGCACTACACCGATGTGATAATAGCCGAAGCTAGCTCCCCCACTCAGACAAAGGGCAGTACGGCCATAGTTCTTGCACGCTAATTTAAATAGCCGGTGTTTATCCCTGTGCGAAATGAGGGAGGATTTGCGCAGATGGTCGAGAGATTCTGTCACTATAAAATGCAAAGACGATAAGAAAGTTAAAAACGGTACAAACTCATAATATGATACAATCCAATCATCAAATAAATCTCCTGGCGCGTATTAGAAGTATGTACATTTAGCGGACCTTCATCAATATACGATTCTACTAGTCCCTTGGTACCATAATGAGTATGAGTGTATAGTCTTGTGTTCTCTACTCCCGCAAAATTTCCTTTAACCGAGTGAATTAACAAATTTTTCAATGCGTATGGATCAGCCAATTTGCCTTTTCTAAATTCTCTGAGATCCCTTTCCACTTTCTGCAATAGATTGTAGTCATAATATCGGAATGGAATTTCTTGTTTCCATTTGTCATAGCCGTAGCACGCATCCAATTTTAATGCTACATCAACCCATTCCTTATATGTTCTTGCTTCCTTGAGACTATTTGTGAGATTGGTTCCTCTTCCATGTAGACTGAATATAACAAAAGTCAGTAATGGGGACAATAATACTTGTAAAGGAATCTGTTAGGTTACTACTTACTATGTAACAATATATTCCCATGATGCAACAATTGCTCTTACAATGAGATAAAGAATAGCTTCGACAAGTATATACGCAAAGGCGATGATCTAATGAACAGTAGCGGTGAATTCATTAAAGTTCGATCAAAGTTCACTCATGTAATTGACAGAACTGACCATCAATGGAAACCTGAACAACTGATACGTTATTCCCTCTGCTGTCGAGGGTGCAGGTTGTCTAAATGGGAGTAATTCGGTGGCAGCAACAATGTGCTCATTAGGATCAGTGTCCGGATTCAATGCAAGCGCTCTCTCGAAAGATTCAATGTGAGATTTGTTAACATATTCCAAGGAAAATTCATTTGGGATGTTCTTTCTTGATTTCATACTGGAGCAAATTTTTGGTGTGAAGTCATACCATTCATAAAGTGACAATAATAGTATATGAACAATAATAGTAGAAGTCAGACAACGGAAATTGGGAAATCACAGAGAAATGTACTGAGGATATAGAGATTTATATAATTCCTCTAAAAGGATCATTGTAACTTATATACAATATCATGCACTAAATAAATATTGTATGGTCGTTTTTTTGCGAGACAACTGAATGCTGTTGGGGAGTTGGGGGAGGGGGCTAATTTTAGGGGTCAATGAAACGGAGAATTTATTGTGATAACTATTTATGTGAATCCCAGTGTATAGCGTTCGAGTTTAATGGCAAAAGGATGAAGTTACTGGTCGATGGACAAATTATTGGGATATCATTGGACGTAATAGAGAATCCAGCGGGAGCTAACCGCTCGGCTGTGTCTGTGTGTTGTCTAACATAGGCATATGATACATGAAAAATCAAAATAGCCGAACCCGAACTGTTCCGTAGGACAAACTAAGCATAAACATGTGATATAAAACGGACGAATAACATTAATTGATGTATGGGATAATGCAGCTGAAGTAATTACTGTAACACACTTGTATACACAATCTCGTATATCTACATCTGTTCTACATCTGTTTCGTATCATTAGTATTTAGATGTTACGCTTTCCATTGTCATCGAAATCAACATCAACACTTGCACTGCATTCCGGAAAACACTTCCGAATATTCCACTTTTCATAACCACAGCATGGTTCACAGTTTACGGTACAATTCAAAAACTTTTTAGAATATTAAAATTCATGTTTAAATTTTTTGGTTGAGATATCGATTTGGGAATTCTCCCCAAGATGACAGGCGTTAAAACACTATATCGCCAGCATTTGGTATACAAAGCAGGATACTATCACACATACAAACGCCAAAGTTCCATTGTCACCAATCAGAGTAAAATAGCATAAAAAAAACTTTACTACCGATTTCTCTAGCGTACCAGTTATTATATCACGTAAGAAAAGATGAACACAGCTTACAAAAGAAACTAACTTATTCATTCTCTGACCTTATTTTCATTTGGCTGATCATCTTATGATCATTTTGATCGCCCCAACGTTGATAACTATCCGGCGAACTGTTAGATATTTATCGTGCATTGTGAAACATGAGATGGAATTTGTTGTACGTGGCTTGTCGGGATATCTTCCACAAACGGTGACAATGTGTTCATCATCAACCGACAAGGGTAGGTATTATTAAGGACATCTCTTGCTCGTTCAACCAATGAACGCAATTGCTGGAAATTGGCCTAATTTGGTCGAAAATAGTCCAAATAATTGGCAGAGTCCTAATTATAACCGTAACTATCACAGTATAATATTATAAATAATTAGAAACAACAATAAGGAAAGAAGGACGGGCTATATTAATAATTGAAAATATATTATTACATTATTGTAAAACCACTATGATTGTTATTATTGTATCATTTATAGATTTATAATAATTGTTATTCGAGCACAATAACTTGATACATACGCATATTACTAATGTTGATAACACTCGCTACTCGTCCTCTGGAAAGTCGTGGGGATATTGCTTAACCCACTTGCGTCCATTTCTTTACTAAATTAGTCTTTTAGTTGACTTTTGTTATGTTTCCCGTTATATTCTTTCGTCGTTGTTTTGCGGATAATGAAGATAGTGTCACTTTGTTTTGTTTCGACTATCCGATACAAAGGAATAAGCAATGCGTTGAGTTTCTTCCCCTTTACTAAAAAAAAAGAGAAAAAAAAAAAGAACGAACATCGACCTGCAGATTGTGTATCAATTCCAGCGACGCGGTTGCGCAGCCTCCATTTATGATCATTCATTGGGCGCGCATCAAATGCGTTGTGCTTTCGTCGTGTTGTCGCAGTAATAGCCGAGATAAGACTCTCTTAGCATTGCCGAAAGCAAATACGCAAACTGTATCAATATGTCCCAACCAACATTCAGTTTATAAACGCTATTTATTGTATATCTAACATCTGTTTTCACTATATGCACACTGGAATCTAACCTTTCTATTTATACGTTAAAGTCATAATCTTCCACTCTTTATCTTCTTAACGCGCTCTCAGCAGTGTGCTCGTCTCCATAAATGACCGAATGATGAATTTTAACCTCATACGTCATCGAATATTAACATCGCGATAAATGCGTTATATATATTATTATAATCGTTTGCTGCAGAGCATCTTGCATAGCACACTTACAACAGACTCTTATGTTCACAGGCTCAGTTTGCGAATAGTATTCCGTTACTGCTTACCCCTTCCTCAACTCCAAACTCCTTGTCTTCAGCCCCCGAAACATCACCCGAGGTGGGTGAAACGTCCACCAAATCCCACCATACTCATTGGAGATCTTGTGATTTCAATTTCTGATTTATTTAGACTAGCCAAGCATTTTAGAAACCCCGTTTACATCTATTCTGAACACTAAACTCCGCCTTAACGCTGGACATAGTATATCCCCGAACATAAAGCACACCATTTTTCGCGTCTCTTTGTCAACTCAGCCTTCTACTACTTCTGCCGTTCTTGTATTTATTCCCTGACGTTCACAACCACGCCGCTAACATATTAGCGCAACGCCAACGTCAATAAGGCGTAGACAACCTCTCGAACATTCTTTACACATATACCGACTATCGTTCTTTACCCATCATCCCTAGATCTTTAAAGAGAACTAAAGTTTTCTTGTTGCGCATAGAGACATTATTAGATAAATCTGTATAACTAAGTAACTTAATAACTGCGTTTAGGAGAGCGACACATAGTACTCCACTGGAACACTTTAATGTGTGGCATATGAAATATACACAAAGAAGCTTGAATAACATTTAGGTATTAAATCTTACTACTATTCCGAACCTATATACGCGCTAGGAATGGCCTCATCACACTTAACGCCACTTCCCAGTCTACATGTACATACTATAATCCCTGGCAGCGCGTTACCTCCTGTACTTTCTCCAACGCTACAACTACCTTTATGTAGACGCGACTTCTCTTCACTAACACAAGCAGAAATGGCACAAGTAGAAATAAAACAGGACAATACGTCGAAACCTACGCGAGTATCGTCACGCGTAATAGACCATGCTCCATTATCGCCTCTAGACTTTTACTCCAGCCCTGCTTCATACAGCTCAGGTGATGAAGATACGACTTCCTTGCTCATAAACGAGCATATATCGAAATCCATCCTTTCCAGCACTCAGTTGCCCGCGTCACCTGCCTGTTCAACGCCTGTTCGCACACCCTCACCCTCACCTTCTGTCTCAACAACGCCTCGTCGTTCAGCGCGAATACCCAAACATCGTCGATTATCCAAGGAAGAAATAATTGGAAGACCATCAACTGGCCCAGCAATGCGCACAAGGGGTAAAGATGCCACTGTCCAGGATGACGATGAGAGGATAAGGAACTATTATGAGCAGCGTGCTGCTCCAACGCCTCCATTAGCCATAACTTACCCTCGTGCGTGGAACGAGGTTGATATAGGCGAGCTGTCTGGAGTCTGTGGGTCGAAGAATTTTTCATATCCGACCCAATTGCGAAGCGATACACTCTCTTTGTGGCCATCCGCACAACGAAAGCATTATTTAGCTATGTATCTCCGGCATGGTAAGGATTTTGGTGCCATTGGTTCTGAATGCGGTACATCCATCAAGAAAGCGGTGCAGTACTATTATTTAACAAAGCACAAGAAGGAGTTCAAAATTGCTAAGCTAGTGCGGAAGGAGATGGAAGAATACGAGAGATATTTAATGGCAATAGATGAGCAGAAGAAGAGATTCATGAAAACAGCAAGCGCTAACAATGGGAAGAAAGGGCGGAAGAAGAAAGGAGGAAGACATTAATTTATTAACAAGATGTAAAAAGGAGACTATAATGAGATGTGTTAATAGACACTGGATGAAGATCTGAGGATATGTTTCGGATTATGAGATGACTTGAGGTCATTTGTTATTGACGGAATAAGTTTTGATTTACTATCCGGGGTTTGTTGCGAATGGACTTTGTATTAATATCATCGATTATAAAAAAAACATTATATACAATTATCTTAAATTATATAGGTATGCCGCGGGATGGCAAATTTCACGTATTTATCTTAATATCCCTTTTAGATTTTATAGTCTTGCTGGTTTAATGTTTGTCATTGTTAGCTGACTTTTTTTTTAAAAACAAACACAAACAAACAAACAAACAACTAATACTGTTCTTAATCTGTTAATATTCAACCCGCCCTTCCTGTATACTACACATTAGATTATCTCTTTGTTTTAAATTCTATTTATTTTATTTAGCCTCATTTCTGATGCCACGTTCTGTATTGGTTTCACTTTGGGCAATATCAATATGATCGATGTTAGATTCATTAAACTTCTGTAGAGTAGTTTGCATATATTGTTATAAAGATTATGCACTGCTCGTTTTGATTACCCATGCAATAGAAGAGATTTTGCATTTATTATTGTTTAATTCCTATGCGTGTATCATCATCAACGCGTTGACTTCATCGTTGCTAATTATGTATGTTAGATGGGTTCTACGCGTCACATATAGCCTTGACGCACTTGATTAATCACGGCTATAGCTCCATGTGTATATTATACGGTTGCCGCCCTAGTAAGAGAAAATACTTTACAAAATTCAACAGCTTCATTACAATAATCATAGATACGTTCTGCACAATCACTTGTATTTGAGGACACTTCTAAAGAAATAAAGCGTTTTCGGAATATCACACACAGAAACGATCGGAGAAAATTAAGCATGCTGACCGAACGGTAAACACTTGTATAACGTCCGTATTGTCGTTCATAATGTCACTTAACCTGAACTTATTATTAGTTCTCTGTTATCGGAGGCTTTTCATCGGACAAGGGCCAAGTTGATGCAACGCTTAAATTTGTTATTTTTAATCGATTTTTCGATTATAATTGCAATACGAATAGAATGATGTTTATTACCGTCTCCTTTCCGTAAAACGAGCAAAAGATAGTCTGAAACAATTAGATGCCGATAATAATATCACGCTAAAACTCGGTTTTTCAGAGATTTGAATGCGTTTTTCGAGCAATTTTCTGAGCACAATACATGATTGCTGGGAATAAAACGCACAGTATCTCCGTTTTACTTTCTGACAGTCAGGTTGTTATCAACTTTTTCGAAAACAAAAATGATATGGTATCTCATTCTCTGGAAAACATTGTATTAAAGAATGCTGTAATCGAAAATTTTAGTTCCCGTACAATAAAACATTATATTTATTGAGGTTTCAATAATTCGCACAATTGGGAAATGAAAATGTCTAAAGGGGGGGGGGGGGGCTATAATGACTTACCATGACCAATTATTATCAGACTGCTTATAATTAATTAATGTTGCATAACTTAAAGTGATATCTTCCTCGGATCATGATAACAATGGTTCGCTCTAATGAATAGTCGGCTTCAATAAAGGCAGCGGATTTCATTGCATTTACAATATTGGCTCTCCCAAAGAACATGTAGATACTTGCTACTTAGTAGCTCGACATCTTCGTTCAAATCCGAGATCATCTAATATCGAACCTTTCTGGAACTGACTCAGATGTCTTAAAATTATAAACCGATTTTTTCATTGACTCATTGACCATACAGAAGTGCCGGAAGAACACAACCGATTCATATTTAATACTTTTCTCGAAAACTCATCCATGAAGACAACGTTGTCTAAGTATTTACGCCGACTAGTAAATTACGTGAGTAACACTGTACAAAAATTTCCTCGGCACTAGATTGTTTATAAAGATCCTCTCGCCAAGAACGTTGGAAACTTACAGACTTCTTTGTCCATAAGAAAATATCGTGAGGATCAAAAGAAATATGTCAAAGTGTCACAAAGTGCGTATATGTAACAGTAGCTAAATTGGACGTCCAATAGTTTGTCACCTTCCATATATTGACAAATAAATAGTGTACCCAGTACTTTAAAACAGCTCCAAGCATCTCATAAACGACATGGGAAGCATCTCTGCTGTCGTCGGCCGTTTTATGCCTATTGTTGTGTGTTTACTGGTAGGATACACGTACTACGTATTTGTATTTCGAATATGCGGTATGTCTATGTCTACAACTTATCTATTATTTGCGCATATATTCAGCAGGCGTGGGTATGCGCATCTAATTGGCATATACACAAATTTATAGCTGAAATGATTATGAAAGACTCATTGCATTAATGCTGTATTTATTATATGTCAACTAAAAATTTTCATTCTGCATAGTGAAGCCATTATTGAGAACGGAAAAAAAGATAGGGCAGACCGGTAGGAAGACAGGATTCCCACTTAGATCAATAATCTCTTTGGAATTCGATGTTGGTTTTATAGCAATTTTTATTTGTATAGTCACATACTTGACGATTGTCGACATTCTGCTTGTAATGGTCTTATCATCATATACCAGAATCGTTATTCAGAAACCAGGATCGCCTGCACAGGTATAACTTGCATTATAGTTGGATATAATGTGAAAGCGTTCGCTTACAATAACGGATTATATATATTATGATGTAGCCTCCCAAATCAACGCCGCCATCCAATTCAACACCTGTATATGCGCCAAGCGGTTCCACGTCATCTACTACGACCGTCTCATCACCAAGTACACCGTCAACAGCATCTACGAGAATTGCGACATCTCCGTCTGGTCCGATTTCTACTTCTGATCAGTTAAGGCCAATGGAAAATGCATATATAAAAGACATCACAACGACGATATCAGTTACATCTGAGACACTGATGGGATCCACACCTGTAAGTAATCAGCAGACACGCGTTATGATTCCTATGTCTAGCACAGTAATAAGTAAGCGTGACGGCGGTTTGCGTTGGTGTGATCGATGCAATTACGTGAAGCCTGATCGATGTCATCATTGCTCAGAATGTGACAAGTGTGTATTGAAAATGGATCAGTACGTATTAAATTTATGACACATAAGCATTGGATAGTATATTGTACTGGTTTATTAACCGATGTATTTATCTGCCATCATATAGTCACTGCCCGTGGTAAGTGCTACGTTCTGAATGTGGACATACTAAGTAAAGTAATTATATGTTATTAATAAGTTGTTACTGCTATACTTCCAGGGTTAATGGCTGTGTTGGTTACAATAACTACAAGTTTTTCTTCTTATTCGTACTCTATACTGCATTATATTCTGATTTTATCTTTGCAGCGACAATTGCTATCATAGCACAACAACTATCAGATAAGGTAAAAGACATCAGTATTAATATGGTTTTTCTTTTGCATTGTGCTGCATACTAATATTATTTGTATTGTTGTATGTTAGGAGGACTTGGACATCCAGTGGATAATACTTCTCATTCTGTTAGTAATATTTTTGTCTTGTATCTAGATTGATTAAGAAATGTTACAGCGTAATAATATGACATGCTTTCATTACCATTATTTTCATTATTTAGAGCTTTCCTTTTTGGGATATTATTAACAGGTTTCACGCTAGTACATTTAACTTCCATGCTGAAAAACCGAACGACCATAGAGAGTATATCACACCGCAAGCGACAATATCACGTTCGTGTACAGTTTGACGCCAACAATCCGCTTTGTTATGGGGTAGCAACCACACGTCAAGGGGAGAATCTCTGGGACCTTGGCTGGAGTGACAACTGGAAAAGTGTTATGGGCACGAAGTGGTGGTTGTGGTTTTGTAAGTGTATATATAAAAATGAAGTTGATTTAACGTTATTATTTTATATTATGTTTAATGTCTGTTCTGTCTCTAGTACCATTCGGATCTCCACCAGGTGACGGTCTTGTATACCCATACAATCCACCGATTCGCGATAGACTTATTGAAGAAGCACGGATCAACGCACAAATTAATGAGGATAGAATAGCATTCAGAATGCAGCAAGCACAAATTCCAAGATTGCAAACATGATTTGGTATGCCAAGGAACTCATAAAATTAATGTATCTAATTATACTACTAGACTTTATTTATCATGAAAAAATAGTCGTGTGTCTATTCTTCTCTACAATTGATTGAGAAAGTGATAAGTTGCATATGATATTACAGTTGATATAGATGAAATTCATAATATTGTATGCTACGCACTACGGCGTACAACCAAATAGTTGTCACCACATACATGGCCTTGATTTGTATGTATCTCGAACAGAATTCGACTATAGTTTTTCCAAAAAGCCAATATAAATAATGGTAATAATAATGATAATAAAAGGCAGATTTATGGCAAACGTCGTTGAGGGCCTGGATGCTTTACATTGTCATCCACTTCTGAGAGCATCATTAGAGGAAAGACTACGTTACAATGCTGTCATCACATTCACAAATACTGTAAGGTCAATGCAAATGCGAGTGGGCTTCTTGTTAGTTACGCCAACAATAAATAAATAAAGACTAGCAATTTCGTTGCCAATAAATAAACTTCATATCGCCTGTACAAATGCAGTGAGTTTTCTGTCTATACACAATCTTACTGAAGTAAATTCATTGCAAGAGCTGAATGAATCATATCCATACATATCCTTTTTCAATTGGATAGTAATAGAGCCAGGTCTGCGTTACTACAAACATGTAGAAATAAACTTGACATTCGTAAATATCATATAGAGATATATTATACTGTTCATGGTATCTCATCCAAATGCAAGTTGGTATTGTTATACCAATAAATACAATAATGGAATAACTGGTGTGTAATTGTCACCAATGAGACTGCTACAACGCCGAAACGATACCAATTTATCTAGTTGCCGATTGCAGTGGTTTTTAGAGATAATAATATAATAAGCGTCCCACAAAGCGTCAGCCACAATTGCCGAACTTGTGGGTCATCTGAATGTAAGACAGAAAGTTCTGTCACAAACAACTGTATTTCCACAACATACGGGATTTATGCCCCAAAATTCATTATGGGGGCTAAGCTTTATGTAATGGGTGAAGTAAATAAATAAATATAGTAGATATGCTTGCTTTCAGTAATGTCAACGAACTTATCATCCCCATCAAGCGGCTATGTGTAACCACGATATACTTGCATAAAACTCCGCTCACTTCACAGACAAACGTTCATTACGCGAATAACGTAAATATCATGACTCAAGTAAAGAACATCTGTTGCATCGGAGCTGGATATGTCGGTAAGTAATCTGTAAAGAGTCTACCCAATTTTGGCAGCCAATAGTTTTAGAATACATGTTTGAACTTTACAACGTGTTTCCTAAATTAGGCGGACCCACCTGTGCTGTCATCGCATACAAGTGTCCTGACATTAAAGTAACAATCGTGGACGTAAACGCTACCCGTATTGCTGCTTGGAACTCCGAACGTTTGCCCATCTATGAACCCGGTCTCGACGAAATTGTTTTCGCTCGAAGAAACAAAAATCTTTTTTTCAGCACAGAAGTCGAGGAAGCTGTTAACGAAGCTGACCTCATCTTCGTGTCAGTTAACACACCGACAAAGAAAACTGGTGTCGGTGCTGGTTATGCGGCCGATCTAGCGTAAGTAAATCCTTCAAGCATGGATAATATTGTATTGTTGTAAATCGATTGATGATGATTTCAATCGGAACCTAGCACATTGTAAACGTTAGTATATTGCTTATTTATTATGACGGGTTTTATCACAGATACGTTGAATCTGCTACTAGAGGTATTGCTGACGTCGCAAAAAGCTCCAAGATCGTAGTTGAGAAGTCCACAGTGCCATGTCGTACTGCCGAAAGCATGCGTACTATACTGGAAGCCAATTCAAGCGATGATATTCGATTTGATATACTTTCCAATCCCGAATTTCTTGCTGAGGGTACTGCAGTCAATGATTTGCTATATCCCGATCGCGTGTTGATTGGTGCCTTGCAAACCCCAGAAGGCTTAAAAGCCCAAAAGGCTTTAGTCGAAGTTTATGCTCATTGGGTGCCGATCGAACGCATAATAACTACAAACTTATGGTCCTCAGAGCTTTCAAAATTGGTAGGTTTTCAATAGTAGCTTTATTTTTCTCATAAACTCAAATTTCGTAGTGTATTTATGTACTAACTACTATTAAAGGCAGCAAATGCCTTACTAGCACAACGCATCTCATCAGTCAATGCCCTTTCTGCTATTTGTGAAGCGACCGGTGCTGATATAGACGAAGTTGCCTATGCTTGTGGTCGAGATTCTCGCATTGGGCCCAAGTTTTTGAAGGCCTCAGTTGGATTTGGAGGCAGCTGCTTCCAAAAAGACATTTTAAACTTGGTCTATCTATCGGAACAACTGAATCTGCCCGAAGTGGCCGCATATTGGAAGCAAGTCGTTGATTTAAATGAATATCAAAAGAAGCGATTTGTTTCTCGTATAATTAAAACACTTTTCAACACCATTACGAATAAGAGAATTGCGCTTCTTGGGTTTGCTTTTAAGAAAGACACTGGTGACACGCGAGAATCTGCTGCCATTACGCTCTGTAAGAATTTCATTCAAGAAAATGCAAAAGTGCGTATTTACGATCCCAAAGTTTCGCCTGAACAAATTTATATGGATTTGTCCGAGCCCGGTATTGTTGACAATACCAAAGAAGGTAAGTTAAGGTTTAAATGAGTACTATATAATTTGTACTAGCAAGAAGCTAACCTCCTCTCGGTTCTAGTTAAAAAACATATCACTATCACGAGTTCTGCCTATGAAGCGGCTGATAACACGGATGCTATTGTAATAGCTACCGAGTGGGATGAATTTAAGGTACACTTATTGATAAGTCAAATCTTTTTGCTAGTCACTACTTTTGCTAACTATTGCTTCATTGCAGACACTGGACTACGAAAAAATTTATGATAGAATGAATAAGCCTGCTTTCATCTTTGATGGCCGTCTTATCTTGGATGCTTCCAAACTCCGAAACATTGGGTTCCGCGTTCACACTATTGGTCGCCCGGCTATCTAGGGAATTGGGTTAGATGGGTTTTCGAAAGCGAGCAATTTCAATGGGTCTCATAGACTAATAATAAACTGACAAATCTTCTCGTCATGTTGATAAAACGTTGCAGAAGATGCCTCTTTCAATCCGTCTATCTGTATTGTATACGACATGTCAATCATTTAGTAATGCCCGTCTTACATCGATAGCGTAAGTATGAGCAATTTATAATCATAGCAGATGTATAATCGTAGTATTATTACAAATGTGTGAATAATGTAAGATTGATGTGTGTAGAGTAATTGAACGTAATGAAAATGGAATAAGAATTCGAACACTTATAAGCAATACGAATAATGTCTATCATACATAAAACTATTCCCACGCCAATGTCAGAGCTATGAAAAATACCAACGAAAAACCAATCCTAATAAGCATTAGGTTAAATTTGAAGAAACTCCTCGAATGCTATTGCTCCTCCTATTCTCTGCCAAAACAAGCTGGAATATATATTGCGTGTCTGTGAATGGATGCTGCATTACGGCATGCACAGCGTGTCTTCCCGTGGTGTTGTCGTTTAGACATCGCATATTCTTTCCTGGTATTACTTGAACGAGCTCACCCTATGTTTGGAGTTAATAGTACGTTATTAATACATGACAAACGTAAGTTACCATTACAATAATCAACTGCTACTCACGCTCTGAACGTGTCTTATCTCGATGAATGAGGGATCAAACGCAATGACATAAGGCATATGAAGTGCTAGACGAAGGTAAACGCCATATAGTGAGAAAGTTTACGCAGATATTAAGCGTTACATAGTTGATAATAATCAATTCAACTCATATTTACCGACAGCTTCAGGGGTGCCTTCCCATTGGTAAGAGCTTGGACGAGATAGTTCGCCATGTCTGTCAACATAGAAGAAGATCTCTGAAAATAACAAGCGTTAATTAATCTATGACACGATCATTCACATATCATATATTGCAATATTATGATGTTAGAAACTCACGGTCATAGCACAGCAGAAATTCATTATCCCCAAGTCGGAACATTCCAAGTGGTTTAGACCCTTCGCATTGTCGTGCGATAGAAGCAAATTCGGGGTCAGTAAAGTCAGGTATTGTAGTGGGTAATAGTGTGTCCAGATTGACTATTTCAAACCCTCGCGTGCATACTACACAGAGCTTAGATCTCAGAAAGCTCACTGAATATGATTCGGATGGAATGTATAATTGCTTATACTCTTTGAACCATTCATTTCTTCCGATGCCAAATCGACGTGAAGTAATTGCTCCCAATCCCCCACGAGCCTTTTCTGTTGAATTCTGCGGAGATATCACTGGTTCTAATACTTTGAAATGACTTTCTAATCCTCTCCTTTTCATATAAACCAGCAGTGTTTTATCCGTGATCGTTCCAACTCCGAAATATTGTACATTCGTACTCTGGGTAACTTTTTGTGGATGTCGAGAAACTTGATTACTGGTTGCCGAACTGTTTCCAGACGACGGTATCATTGCTTCTAGTGAATAAGCCCAAAGCATTTTGTCTGTGTATATCAAGACAATGGTGTTAGTGTAATACAAGTGAGAATAACGCAAAACAAACGCTTTGTTCACTAATTACCTGCTAGCACAATAAAAAGGCCATATTCCTCTAGTACTGCCATCTGTGTTACACTGTTTATTCTTAGCACATTGCGGAATGAGTTGGGTTCGCCACCAAGGCCCATCCATATTCCATCATCAGTGCCAATAGCAACCATATGTCTCTTTTCAGGAGTAACTAATAAGAATTTCGTAAAAAAGTCGTGTCACAGTCAATTATAACGCTAAAATAGTCGTCACCTCGCCAACTGTCCCGCAACAGCAAAATTACACTCACCAAACGGTACCGAGCAAATAACCTTTCCCTTCCACGAAGACGACCCAGAATTAGGACCGTTAGTGGCAGCTGAGTGTGATCCGAAAGTAGCATCGTTGAGAGTAAAAAGTTCAAACACTTGCTGATGAGATCTACTGAGCTGTAATTTGTTCTGAGCTTCAAGAATCTTTTCCTTCCATACTCTTCTCGTGTTAGCTGAATCCGCGAACAGCTGATAAGTCCCGCCATGTCGACCTATGTGAATGACCGTAAATGGGTATACCGCTTGCCGATGCATTTGGTTATCTTGTCCGTCCAGATTTGTGACCATTGGTGGACCAGATCCTTGGAATCCGAGGCTGTTGGTCCTTTGCCGTCTTCCATCACTGAGAACGCTCAGGTTGGGGAAATGGATTGATCTAGGTTGTGGTTGCTCAATGGACAAATCAACCACCAACATATCCAAAGGAATAGCCTATAAACGAAACAACGTATACAATAATCAACGCAAGGTACCAATACAAATGTAAAACTGGAGCCAAGCGCTCCAACAAGGGAGTCTTGTGATTATAAATGCAAAATAACAATCCGTAAAACAATATACTGCGTCAAGAAATCGGGCACTTGTTCTTACCTTCTTTGAAATTATGTATTTGACTTCTCCATCATTACCCTTCTTTGGCTTAGTCATAACCAGATAATGATCGAACAAAAACACATACAAATCTAGCCATTCGATGCCAGTATCAGATCTTTTCTGTAGTTCACCTTTAAAGAGCAGTCGACGATTGGGATCAAGTAATTTGAGTGCCGGCTGTTCATAGAGAGATTGAGAATTTTAAATTCGTGTTGGGATAAAATTAAACATTAAACGGTGGAAGTACACATACACATGTTTCTCCAGTCTTCATTATTAATTTGCGGTCTAATTCGACTATGCGCAATCGCTTCTCAGCCTCGTGCACTTTATTATCACTTTCTTTGCACAGTTCTTTGATATTTTTCCAAGCATTTTCGAGGACTCCCTTGTCGGGATGCCCATCAGCAGTGTGTTTCAGAATCTGCTCAAGGAGGAGTGTATAGCGCTGTAAGCGCGTCGTTGGTCGTTGTATGAAGTGACGAAAATCGAGTTTGCGCGCCTCTGGGCAACGTGAACATTGCTTTATACAAGCCAGGACAACTGATTAGCGTCAATTCGTCTTTTCCCCAAACAATACATACACGCACTAAGCATAATTCATTCCATAATCTATCATATTACCTCTAGAAAGCTCTTAAATGCTGGATTCTTAACCTTTTCAGCTTTCAAATAGTTGTCCGCCAACGGGAAATGGCCATTATATAGTATGTAATCATTCCCAAAATCCAATGCGCTTTGCAGGAAAATATCGCCAATTTTTTCGACTACGTAGCCTTCTCGTTGTCGTTCACGTAACCGCTCGAGCATTCGTTGATTATGTTCACGAATATCGAATACATTATAAAACACATCTTGAATAAACATTTCCACTCGGGCCGGAGGAATAATTGGCGGCGAAGCTTTTCGCAATCCGTCTACGTACAACTGTCGATGTAATAATTTATAAGTACTAAATTATATATGATCAGCACATGATAGATTAAAAAATCTTACGCCATACCGACCTCCTCTAATAAATTTAAATCCTTAACATAATCTTCTTCAGTATAAATAGTCTCAAATATTATTTCTTGTCGCTTTTGTTCCTCTTTATCAAGCTTATCTGATACTTCTTTCGGAACAGATGCCATCCACGTTCTTTCCTGCGATGATGCAGGAGACTTATTTAACCCCTTGAAGTTAAAGTACACGTTAAAGACGCTTGTTCGTAATGTATCTGCTCAATAGTTGTCGAAACAATTAACGGTTGAAGAATGCCATACCACTGATTCTGACTGATCCGATGCTACTGATATTGTACTGAACTGTCGGTTGAGAGGCGGCTCGCTTTTTTTAGCGGTTTCCTCCTTGTACGGAGAGAATCAAAAATTTATTTTTAGAAAAAAAGGTCGCGTTCACATGAACATATGCGTCATATATTACCTCATTCGGCACGTAGTTGGGACAAGTTCTCGAATAGCACCCTTTCCCGTCCGTCGAACATCGAGGACTATAACATTTTGCAACACTAGGAAATACACCTGTAGGAAAGTCTTCATCCCACTCCCACGTAGATGGTGAGTAAGGGTCAGGATTAAGAAACGTGTAGACTTCTTCCTCGTTATCTCTGACCACCGTCACCATAGACCAATCAACTGAATGAAAGTAAAGTTGTGCTTCCAGCGATCGTGCCATTGATAATGCAAGTCGACGAGGTGTATCAGTCGGCAGAAGACTAAGTATAGTGCTCTAGATACATAGTTGTTGTCGTGAATGCAACTTTCTCAAACGAATAATATCTTTCCAACCATCAACATTAATGAATAAACGTACCACTGCGTCAATCCCATTGAAGCTATCTGGATATTCAATGGCCCCTTTTACATGCGTGCCTAATTTAATTATTGCTTTAAATACTAGGGCTATGTTTGAGAGAAGGGCAGGATTCATCATTCCATTAATCCCGTGGAAAATGTCCTTTTTTGTTTGTTGAATTGCTGACGCGCTATTCGGCGTGCCCACTGATGAACGTGAAGTATACGGATCAGATTCCTTTCGCGGCTTCTCGGGAACGGACGGCAAACTAGCAAGTGCACCACAAGCAGTTGAAGTTCGTAATTATTTATCAAGCCACCATTTAGTCAATCTACGAAAGCAATAGTATCTAATTCTCTCACCTGGTAGGCCGCCTTTGTTCAGTTGGATAAGCAGCATAGACATCATCACCTGGTAAGTAAGGATCTTTGGAACTTTGACTAGAATGCCGTTTTTGAGGTTGAGCGTTCGGATTTGAAGAATTGTTTACAGTAGTGGGTTGTTGTCCAGACTGAATTGGCAATGGAAGTGGTCTACGTCTATCATTAAGAGTTGCCTCCGTCTCCGAGATCAATTGGTATTGAGACTGAGAAACGTATGTCCGAGGCTCAGGCATATTATAACTTAAATAAGATAGAGAATCTCCACTTGCTGGAGGTACAGTTGGATATTGAGTTGTATTATATGCTTGATATTGCGTATAACTTGTGGGAAAGCCCCCATAATTATAATATGGACCAGGAGGCGTCGGCAAAGGTCGCCCGCTTGCACTCGTGTATGGATTGGGTGTATTCTGCCAGTATTGTGGATAGTAATTGCCAGACTGGGGATAATTTTGAGCTGTATAGTATTGTGATGTACTTGAAGTCTGCGCTGAACCAGGTGGCTGTACATTATTATGCGGATGGTACGATGCATCATAAGAATTTGGAGTAGTATCTGTATTACTGCTGCTCGGCATTACATATGGTACGGAGGGCTGTGATACTGCTGCCGCTAATCGAGAAGGGATAGGATTGCTAGCATATGTAAGTTGGGCACTTGAAGGATCAGGCAAAGGCTTGCCACCTGTTGAAACAGAATAATTGGAGTAACTAGAAGATGACGCAATTTGCGCTGACGCTGCTCCTGGTTGTGCTTGTTGAGTCGACGTTGCTGAGCCATTATTCGACTGCGTTGTTTGCGACGGAGGTTTTGAGGCTGCTAATTGAGAGTCGATTAAGTCTAATAACTGGTCGATATCAGATGCATTATTAGTTCCTGAGTTGCCTTGACTAATGGGTATTGAGACGTTTCGTGGTGTTGCAGACATTATTTAGTCTTAACGATTATCAAGACTGGTTGCAAGAAGCCCTATATTAAATGTCTCTCTGATTTTAATTGATTCCCTATAGCGAAAGTGTTTAGGCGTTCGAGCGGGTTGTGTCAGTCATGCAGTTAACGTAACACAGGAAATAAAACAAAGTTAGTTCTGGATTGTGAAGCCCCGTTATATCTGATACAGACGTATTTCACGGACGCTTCAGAAAGCGGCCACTCATAGCCAAGACCTGTCATCAAACTAAAATAAATATCCACTCCCTTTCCTTTAGTTACTTGTGTGACTAACCCTCATCTAATCTCCTCCACAATACATGAGACAGTGTCATTCATAACCGATGGATCTGGAAGTTAGCTCATCGAGAGCGGAAAGCCAACCTTCTGACCAACCAAAACCCCCTGAGCAGGTTCGTTATTCAGAGAAAAAAAAACGATACTGTACAAGATCGGGCAGACTACCAATGCTTATAAAGAGATAACCTTCATACGTTGGTTTAGTAATTGTTATAGCTGTGTTTCTGCAAATATCCAATTTTACGATACTGTAAGTTCGTTATGTAACTAAAATTTTATTGTCTTCTATTTCTAGCAGGCTCAGAACACACACGACAGCGTCAGATCGCAATTGGAGAGTCTCTTTAGACAACATGACCAAGATGGAAGCGGAAGGATATCTTGTCAAGACCTATTTAACACCGTTACTGTCTGGGAATCCAAACAGCCGAAGCGCTTGCTCAATGACGAAGCTTCAAATATGTTTCAACAATTCTGCACGCAAAATCCGGAAATGGAAGTATCCGTTGAAGATGTAATGCGATTAATAGATGGTTTAAGGCCAACCACCGTCACCGGGCCTACTACTAGCGTTTCTACGAACAACGACCCGGTAACACCTCAACAATCATCAGTTCCCGATAGAGCTCGCACTACACCGATTACGAAGTTTGGAAAAGTTAGAAGTGGTTGGGCTAGGACTCCTTACAATTCATCAGCGAACAAGAATTCCGGCATTACTTCTCCAGATCATGTTCTAAGTGACGAAGACAGTATGGCGGTAAATATGAGCCGAATTATTGACGTTTTTACAGTGAAAAACTTATGTATAGAGTCCCAAACTTTGAAATATTTACAGGGCAACGAATCGTACACTTCCCCTTCCAGTAGTGGTCTTTTAGGACGTAGGCGAAGACCATTTGGTGGTCGCAATATCTCTGGAATGGGAGCCGGTTACCCACGACCAATTGACCCTGATGAATTTGATTCAGGTACGCTCGAGTCTAGGGGAGAGTACATTGATGGACTCCCCGTATTATTAGAGGTATGAAATCTTATCGAATAAGCTAAAATTATACTTGTTCGGGCGACTTTAGTTATATTGGTTGCATGTGAAATGTTTTGCTTCTCCCCATGTAGCCAGGAGATGATCCTGCTGAGCAACTTAGTCGATTGCATCGTCACACAGTTGAGCTTGCAAAGAGACTGAAAGAATCCGAGAGACATCTAACGAACGTAGCCCGCCAGCATGAGGAACGTATTGAGGAGCTTCAGCACAAATTAGAAGAGACTAAAGCCGATTTACAAAACAAGAAACGAGAAATTCAAGATCATAAGAGTAAGGAGAAGACAAATTTGCATCAGATTTCTGCAGTAAGTATTACTCCGTCAGCTATCCATCATATAAAGCATATTAATACTATAGCACTTTAATTGTGTCGCGAGTGCAGCTTGAAATAGAAATACAGAAAATCCATAAGAACTTGAATGGCCAAAAACAGCTCTATAACCAACTTAAGAGGCAGTATGAAGAGCAAAGTGGTTAGTGTAGACGCATGGATTGTTACTGGCATTTTGGGTTTTTAAATTAATTAATAATTTTTCAGAGGAAGCGGAAAAATTAAGAGACCTTGTACGGGTCAAGGAAGGCGAGTTAGCGAACACTGCGAAAAATCTTAGCAATTTCACGGCTGGTGAAAAAAAGGTATACATTTTTGTGTGGCGTGTCATATACAACACAAATATCCGCTCACCATAAATTTCACTTATTATAACAGTGGATTGAAGAGCGACAACGTTTAGAAAGTGCCCTTGCAAAACTAGAGGCTGATGTGGCTTTGGCACAACAGTCGGAAGTAGAATTGGAACAACAGCGTACAGAAAATTCGGTACTTAAAGAAACGATTGATAAATTAAAGCTCGACTTGGATGAAATACGGAGTGGCAAAATTGTTGATCCTTCTATGTCGGTGAGTTATTATACAGGATTATTTACGATCTGGGCTAGTAAGCTGTTAGATTGCAGATTTAGTCATTTCCTTTTCAATTTAAGAATCTGGCACTAGAATTGGAAGCAAATGATCACACTACCTTAGAAGACGAAATGTTGCAACGCCCTAAAGTAAGTTCTTAGTCTCTATCAATTAATTCAGTAAGGAAACTATCTAATGTTTTTTTAAACTACTAGTCTTCCCGTCGACGTAAGGATAATGTTTCCGATCAAACTGCCGTTAGTGCAGATGGTGCCGATGAAGAGTTAACGAATATTCGACAGTCAGAGCTTGAACAATATCGTCATCCAGTGGATGAACATTCAACCCGCAAACGAGAATCTCGTTCACTACGTCGTCAAGCAGAAGGGAATGGTGTCCGTTTACGGGATCGAGACGTTGCACACAATTTTGAAGCCCTTACTCAAGAATTAGGACATCAGTATGCTTTAATCGAGAATATGATCAAAGATCAGAATCGTCCTCTCGAACGACGTGATCGACGTTCTATTGAAGGAGAAAGCACCGATATTGCAAAACATTCGCGACTAAGTCGTACAAGCACGCGTACAAGAAGGCGAAGAACGCCCGCTAACGTAGAAGCAGAGGTATTATCTAATGCTTTATTCACGACATTTTTGATATATTAATATCTTTTTTTTTTATTTTCAGTCGGAGAAAGCCGAACCAGTAGTAACGGCAGCTTCTTCGAGAGCTCTTGTGACACGAGGCAATATGTCAATTGCTCAATACAATTCGATGGTTAATAACACTGTGACGTTTGCTCTGTATACGCTGGTTGTTTATCTATTCGGCATCATTACGAGCGTATTCGTTCTCGACAGTAGTCAAGGACCGATTCCTTATGCCGACTGGATACCACTTGATATGCCAAATGACAGTTGGACTGCACGTTCACTGGAAATTATTCTTTATTGGTTGGAGACTTTATTAAATGATGGAAACAATATGAAAGTTCCAACATAATCAGGTTCAGTGGACTCTTTTTATTTTTATTAGATTGGTGATTGACTACCCCATTCTTCGATTTTCTATCCTTACTAAGTACTTGTTTATCAAAGTGCATCTATTATTTTATAATATATCTTATTTTATTAAAGTTTAGAGATTTGTTACTGAGCAGACAAGACAACAAGCCTTTTATTTTCTATACGGGCATTCACTCCTTTCAATTCCTCTTCCGAAAGTACATTCATATTCAACTTCTTGGTAATGGTTTATCATTATTTCCAACTGCGAAGTACAAACTTATTGAGCACTTATCTTTCTGTTTCATAGTTTCTTTTCATTTCTCGTTACAATTATTTTCTTTTTTCCCTCTCTTCTTTGTATCATAACTGTCGTGCATCGACTTTCCTCCCTCGACTGTTTTTATTAATATCAAGACTGCATTTCATTCATTTTTGTCATGGAGGTATATGTTGGACGTTAGAATTTTCCACCTATGTACGTTTGGAGGGCAAATTTAACAAAAAGAGTCATTCCTACTAATTATCTCAAGAAAATGTGTCCGATATGGCAAATGTATTTTGGTTAGCATCCGCATTTATGAACATTTTCGTAAACGGCAATAGCATCAATCAGTTTAGTTTGAAGATGTAGTGTTATCGGCGAGGATTATAGTCTGGTGAAGGAACATTTGTACTAATCCACTCGTAGTATTGCATCGTCAAATTGCCTCTATTACCTAAACCCAATATGGCTCATTATTAAATTTGTAGAATACGAATGCCAAAAAAGATCATAAACTAAATACCGCTCCGTGATTTTCGAATATCCCAGAATAAAACACACATTTCGTATTATTAATAATAAATTCGAAAACCAGTACGCGTCTCTGCATTTTATCAGAAAAAATAGGGTTACAAAATATTGTATTGTTATTATCTCACATTCTCAAACAAAGAACATATTTTATTTGCAAATACAATCTGGGTCAAGCAAGATACCTGTTCCGGTTGAGCAACGATGAGCTTGCTTCCAGAACATGTGACATCGTTCAGGATTCAACTGGAAGTGCAGAGGTGGATGGTATAACGGGGTTTGTAAAATACCCACTGGTACTTTAGTCCGTGAATACGGTAATTTACATCAAATCTACTGTGGCACCAACAAATTACAGTCAAAATTAGAAGTGTTTCGAAGAAAGCTCAAGGAGAAAAATTGCGCCTTATGTATTCACAATACCTGTTCCGAAATAAGCAACACTTCGGAAATAAATAATTTCATTTACCATACTACCTGACAATAAGCAACACATAACAAAAAAGTGTTGCTTATTTTTCTGTAATGTTTCTAATAAATGAGTAGTCCTTTACACTCTGAAATGCACTGTTAATGATTCATTCACTGGTATAATTTAATGTAATAATAGTCGTGGAAATTACACTACACTAGACGTGTAAAATTGCATAGCAAATACATATTGATAAAAAACGCCTAGCAATTAAAAATAAAACCAAACAGAATTGACCATCATAATATTAATATGCAAGAAAATTTGTTAAAGCAGATGCTACAATATCATGTGAAGTAGCCCTGATACTAATGAGTATCAAATGAATCTGCGATGGCACGTTGAACAAAGAAGAAGTCCAGTGGAATAGTTGAGATACTGACCTTGCACAGTATTTAATGGAGCTCCCGTGCCATCATGTGTACCGAATTCAAACTAAATATCATTATACATACATTAGAAAATTTTAATATGCCAACAAAAAGGCAAATCACTATAATTTAATATTACCATATTTCTATACAGAAATCTGCTCGCGTTTCTATCTGCTACACAGCAGTGCCAAGCCTACGATAAATTAAAACCTTTAGAATATTATAATTACATTTCCGTCGCTCCCGTTTGGTTTTTTTGGACAAAACGATGCATCAGCTTCTTTTGCACGGTTTCTGTCACGTATTGGTAAATCCCTTTATGCGTTTGTTGCGATGAGAAAGCCATTTCTTATATCGTCTGCTTTAAGAAATGAAAATTAGTATAACGCTACAAACAAAGTGACATTAATACTTTCTAGTAGAACAATTCCATCAGCATGTTGGAACAGTCTAGGTTCGTTGTAATAGGACTACGTTATAATAAAATTGCATTATAAGAGAAATTTTCTTAGAACTCTTCTTTCTAATATTAAAAATTGCTTGTAAATCGCGTTATTGGCTATAATAGACATCGTCCATAACCGAATTAATCGCACTATAATGGAAATATGGCTTCAGCCAATAGGACGAGAGGAATCAAACTCAATATTAATATGATTTAACATTGTGTAAAGCACTTGTTTATACGAAATGCCTAATAATATATCTAAAAAAATATCTTTAACAAATGCACAGAAACGTCAACTAGGTCTTGACCAACGAATGGCGAATTAACTTGCGTTGAAATACATAATCAAAAGAAAAACCGTCTCCGCAATCTTAATAGCAAAAGAAAAGTGGCTTTGATAAATACAGTCAAGACTCGATATAGTAAAGTCTCGATAATAGTAAAATTTCGCGTTATAGTCAAGTTTCCTCTCAGACAATATTAGGTAAATTGATGGATCATAATACAAACACGTGGTAAATAAAAGTGAGAGAATTTTGAGAGGTGAGAATTTTATCGGCATGAAGCCAAAACAGAGACCCTACAGAGAGAAAAAAGATAAAGGCAGTTCATGGAGAAGAGGTTTGTCTGGTGCCCAGAAAGCTGAAATATGTTTAAAAGGGCGAGGTGTTAGCCAAGTTACACTAGCGAATTGTTTCCAAGGAATTTGCTTCGAGAAAACAAAGCGTGTTGGATATGTTTGTTCGCAAACATTAAGTATCGCACAATAAAGGCGCTATAGTCAATTTTACCTTTTTTCTCGTTTTTTGAAATGGCTTTAATAAATTATGAAACTTTGACCAAATCAAGAAGTTACTACATAATTGAACGGTATGACGTTTGCTCCGTTAATGACTTAGTATCAGTACATTCGTTCAGCACAATTGAATCTTCAGTCGAAATAACGTTTGAGTCATTTATTATTAATCTACCACAAGATTGGCCAGTCGCGATATGGTAAAGATTTATGCCACGTATATATAAACTTTATTATAACGAGAATACGATATAGTAAAAATTCGATATAGTCAAGAAAAACCTCCGTCCCGTTAACTTTACTATATCGAGTCTTGACTGCATACTGCTCAGTTGAAGCGTAATCGGCCCTCAAAATATGAGAATGTTGAACGTGCCTTGTGGAGTTGGGTCAAAGGTGCGTTATCGATAAATAAGTTTTGTTGCTGTAATAACTCAGAAAAAAAGGAATTCCTGTAGTTGAATGTCGTAAACAAATTCAACATTGTAAAAATCTTAAAAAATAATTTAGATTGGGAAGTAGTGGAAGAAGTAAAAAGAATTCTCAGTGATTGTGAAGGGTTATCGTTGTCTATATGACATGTGTATCCTGTAACGATTGATATAGCTGTTATTTTTGTTGAGTGCAATAATAAAGATTGTGACTAAGTCTTTCACTTACAAGGAATATTCTGGTGGCATTTATTATTAAGTGAATTTATAGTAGTGGAAAAAATCGCACTATAATGGAACTACACGTGCAATAATTAAGAAATCACGCACGTTATTGTGGACTCGCGTTATAATGGCATCTATGGGTTGTGCCCAACTGTCTATTATAAGGCGCTTAGACTGTAATAATTTACTTACAAGCGCACCAATGACAATTTCATATGACATAGAAGGAAGTTCATAAATTATGACATTTCCTTCTACCCACTCCCAACATCTGCGTACGCTAAACATTTCTGTACGTCTTTCATAATCTTCAATATCGATTCCCTTAGCACATAAGGTAACATAACAATTTATATCAGCCACCAGCTAAAACAAATGTCAACGTCGAGCAAGTAGGAAAAGAGGCTTACGTTACTTCTTCCCACTTTGTTTTTTCGCTAAAATTCTACCTTGTCCCACTACAAGTTTCGATAAAAGAAACAATCTGACATTTGTTCTGAAACCGCATCACTACTCCTAAGAATATCTCCGGAAGATTAGCGAAAAAACAAAGAGTAATAATTGCACATATCTACTTACGCAGAACTTGACCTTGTTCGTATTGAGCTAATAATGCTAGAGCTAGTATTTGATGAACTGGTATACAAAATGACATTTTGTTGTTTTTGGATTGTTTACGATAACGGGAAAGAAGGTAAACCACCTTTTACTGATTAAATTTGCATTTAATACCGCGTAATCTCCCCTGCATAACGTGATGCATTACAGCTCACCTAAGGTTATTGGATGACATTTTTGAGAGATCGCCACATACGCAACTAGTAATTCTTTGGATGTCGGGTCTCTGGCCAACTTTGAGTTCGTCAATTTTTTTTGGTATCTAATAATTTCATGTTTCAAAAACGATTTTACACACAAGCCTCTTTTTCAGATGACGTATTCCTCGGTGATTTCTGTGCAGTGGCACAAACATCGATGTTCAGTTAATATTAATTAATTAAATCATATTGGTTACCCGGAAAGACCGTTTATGATCTGAATTCGTGGAGTGGATCCTTGCACAAACCGGGCATGGCTCGTGGTTCTCGGTTCAGATATTTATACTAATGATAGCCAAACCAGAGTACTTGCAGAAGACTTACTTGCAATTGT
Organism: Paraglomus occultum; assembly: GCA_910592205.1. Taxonomy (NCBI): domain Eukaryota; kingdom Fungi; phylum Glomeromycota; class Glomeromycetes; order Paraglomerales; family Paraglomeraceae; genus Paraglomus; species Paraglomus occultum. The sequence goes on along the minus strand of CAJVPJ010000271.1, from coordinate 3,089 downwards.
CACAGCGCTTGTGGCGCGACATAATGGATGACACTCAGCCGCAAATCGTAGAAAAAGAAAAGGTGCTGAAGAAGAAAGAAATGAGGAAACTTGCAGGGGGCAAAGTACAGTGCATCCGCCTTTTTCCCACTCAGGAGGAGCAAACAAAACTCAGGCGCAATGGATAGGGACGACATCAAAAAAGAAGGTATCAACCGAAAAAAAAAAAGAATTTGTCTCAATGCCGTAAACTTCAATAATACCAAACTCAAATAAGTCCTTGAGACTCCCTATGCTATACGAGATGAAACTATGAATAACTTGCTTAAAGAATCTTTGTAAAAAATTCAATGTGGACGTCCTAAAAAGGATTCTCAAGTCAATTGCAATACTTCCAAACACCGGAGGACGTCTCGTGGTGAATATGCATTTCTTCATAAAATTAAGTCAGCAGGTCCTTTATTTTCAGAAATACAAGAAAAGGTCTTTATTTTTTTTTCATATTGTTTATATATTATCTATGCAGTATTTCATTGTCTTATATAAAGATTCTGTGTATTGGTTCCAAGGCATATGTACATGGTCACATTATCCTTTTTGATAGATCGGCACCCCAAATTGGGGCAAAAGTCACGTTTTTACCAATACAATTTCCAGTCGTGTGAGTGACACAAATATCATTATAAACCCATGCTATGCGAAGGGTTATTATTGTAATAAAGCTGCTTTAATTTTATTCCTGATCAAACTTGCTTACGTAAAACATAACCAAGTTGATTCAACGGATTGTGTAGTATTTTTGACTCAGTAACTGTTTCGCATTGATACTTATAATGATAAATTCCTGTCGCCTCAGATACAAAGAGAATGATAGAAATTATACAAACTAAACAATAATATTTATTGCAAACTTGTATTGCAAAGAAACTATATTAAAAATTGTAAAAATAAATTTATCGATTCTTTTGTTGAAACTAGTGTCGCATTTTCACAACAAGAGTTATTTGCGCAATTATTTGCTACAAAATTGTCTTCGCACGAAGATCCAATCATTTACAACAACGACTATAATACTGCCTCAAGTTCCTTTTTGCCGAGCAGCTGAATGGCATATCGCAAACCATCCTACTTAAAAAATACACGATTGAAATCACAAGAACTTTGATATCTATTATGTTCGCATATAGTCATTGCGTTTACAGGTAGTCACTGCGCTCAAATATAGACGTTCACATAATCACAGTATAGTACATCGGATAGTTTTCTGGGTATTGGTAAAACGTGACTTTTGTCGCAGATGTATCAAAAACGAAACCAAAAACGAAAAACTTTTGCGTATTTGATCGTGAGCATCCCTGGTGTCACGTAGTAATTTACAGAACAGAGATATTAGCGGTGCTCTCGATATCTACAAAAAAGGAGTCAGCTTGTTATCACCTAAATTAGAGCTTACTTAATGAGGAGTTTTCGCGATAGGTTTCAATGTAGTTGTAAAGGCCATTATGTTAACTCCTGTTACTACAAGTGTGGCATACTGTAGTGTTCCCTGTATTGTGGATAACCGAACAACAGAAAGCATTAAACGTTTGGCTATTTGAAAATAGGTTATCATAGCCATATTGCAGTGAGAAACTTCAGTCACAAAATAGTACGAGACATTCCATATTCCTCTAATGCCAAATTTTCGAAAGGAAGAAGGAACACAGTCAAAAGCATACAGATCAATAAAACGCGGGAATTGTTATTTAGTAAACAAGCTTTATATATTCAGTAACTGTTCTCTAGAATTGACTTTTTTGCACAATACCTTGAGTTTAAATATGACAGTTAACGTTCCCTAAATCCATCAGATTCTTCGACCCTTGCTCGAACAAGCGTACTAGCGATGAGCTTTACGACAGCAGCAATTTGCCTTCAAATGGATATTAACTTGAAACTGACTTTTTTCTGTCAAAGAATTACTAAATTTTTCTTTTTTACTTTTATTTTTGTACTTAAATAGTAAGAGTAGCGAATCGTCAGGCTACCGCACATTATATTCAGAAAAATTAAATGGTTGCCGTTGGGAAATAAAATCTGAAGGTAATAGTAAATAACGCTTTGTGGTCCACAGATAAATTCAAAATGTGATTTATTTCATAATTAAACCAGTAATGTCTTAATTGATCCCAGCCTTGCCATAATCAGCATGACATTCTATAAACGATATCCTCTAATGGCTTGTCAAGAACTAACATGAATATGGTCGATACCAACGCGCTCAGTGGTTGCAGTTGCTTGTTACCAAACAATCAACTTTGGACCCGTGCGGTTGATCTCGTTGTCAAAAGCATTGATGAACTAGTGCGTATATGCGAACGATCCCCAAGGACTTTGAAGACCGCTGTGTATCGCAGCTTAACTATCACATGCAAGCTCGTCTGCCACTTTCTTTTTTCGCATTATTTGTGATATTTCCTCGCTAAATTTATTATAGGTTTCAACAAATTTCTCCCAGCTTCCTTTAATGCATAAAGAGCACCAACGTTCAACGAAAATTAACGATTCCAACATAATTTTCTGATCATTTGTAGACATCAGTGCGGACAAAGCGTCACATAATTGGGTCAGGAGAATTGGAAGTAAAACGAAAAAGGCCTGAAGATTCTTCCGTTTACGCGAAGAAGGAGACGATCCAATGGAGGTAAGTCTCTCATACACCTATTATCGTCGTGGACATAATCTATTAACATCATACGGAAGTAATGTTAACACTAATTCTTTACCTTCTGAAGTCCATTGGCAGCCTTTTTGAGTGCTCCTCGTCGGAAAGCGATTCGTTTCTCATCCTCCTTTCCAAGCCGTGTGTTGCACCAGTGGTCTGAAAAGCGATTCTTTGTGTCCTTTGACACAAATTTATCCAAATCTTTTATTAGGTCTTCAGCATTTGAGCATTCTTCGCACAGAGATTTGATAAATGACGCAGAAAACAATATTGGCTTCGCACACTGCTTCACAAGGTCAACAATTGAATTATCACTGCTGCTGCCCCATATACCTAATTCGAACCTGGTATCATTCCTAGCAACTTTCCAAACCTGCCATATACATACGACCACGTAGAAACACTC